>WJFB01000009.1:0-84662 GCA_009870185.1 Pygmarrhopalites habei
ACGTGGATGATTGTATGCTAACTAAGCATAAGATTAATCCATGCTAAATTAATAGAATTAATTTAGTCTGTAATTGGCATCAGAAGTTGATTGTTTGAATAAATCAGTTATAGATTCATTATTGGTGAAAGTCCAATTAATTGTTATATAAGTATATCTTATATGACATGGTCATAAAATATAATAATATGTGCTAATCGGCAATTGGAATATTATATTTAATAGTTACACTTCAAATTAAAAAGAGATTGTAATACCATGTAACGCCAAAGGATCAAATTGTGGCAAGAAAATGCCAAGCTTGATAAAATTGTGTGCGGAATTGGACATCTGCAAAATGTAATCGCATCAAAATTTTAGTATTTTGATTTTGACAAGAGTTGTAAAAGTAATCCGCAAATGTTGTGCTGCATACCATTGTATGTCCATTGTAGTCTATAGAGAATAATTTGTAATACCAGAATTCTTTCTGGAGTGAAGACATTCCTTCATTCTTCCATTTTTTTATATTTGTAGTCCAGAGCCCCCACCTTTTTATTTCTGGAATGAATGTGAGATTATTGATTTGGTAAAGACTTGAACACAGAGTTGTTAAACCCATGAGTTGACCTTTAGATAAAGATGGAGGAGTGTAATTCCGTGAGGACAGAAAAAGGTAATTGGAAATTCATGGACGCCCTCACAAAAGAAAAAGGTAAAGGTTAAGGTGAGATTAGAAAATTTGGAAATTGGTTTCTCTCTCCGACTTGTTCAAGACTTGAGATTTGAATGGAGGAGTGCATTGAGGAGGAATGCAGACAAAGAGAGGGAGAGGTCATCGGGAAGACGTTCCAGGATTGTAGAAAAAGATGTGAGATGTGAGAGGGGGAGGGATAGGGCTGAGTGGACGGTTATAGAGAGTTTGAGTATCTGTAAGAGGAGGATGGAGGGTCTGGTGGTGGTGTAGAGGAGAAGGAGAAGGTGGACTAATGGGGGTGATGAATGAGGCCGAGGTTGGCTGAACTCCTCAGGGTCCGCTTGAATGATGTAAAACTAGGGAAGGCGGTGGATTCCCGTTGATCAGGTGGACTTTCATGACAATAACATTAGAGAGGAGGAGAACTGTTCTCCCTTCTTTTTCTCGAGCAGAGGGAGGGAAGAAAAGAGGAGTGTGTGTGTATGTGTGTGGAAGTGGAAAGAAGAGGCGAGTCGAACATTTACTCGGATATAATTCGGATTTGATACACTCTACTCTAGGCAAGTCGTTCCAGCAGAATGTTCCAAGATTCCTGTACAGATGTTACACCCTCTGATTTATAACACTTTACTTTATGTTCCGCTACCTTCCCTCCCCGCCACTTCCACTAGCTACCCTCAACCTTCCAGCTCTCTTCCTCCCTCTCTCTCTCTCCGTTCCCGCCTATTATAATGATTCCACACACACGCAGAAGTTTACAAGTAGCTAGAAAAACCATTTGTATTTATTTCATCTTGTTTTATACTCCTCCTTTCCCTCCTTCTCACGCTCACAATCAGGAATCATTAGTTTAGTCTGTATCAGTCCACTTGGCGTCGGCTGTGTCCGTGTGTGCATACAGTAGTGTGCTATTAAATTGAAAAGGATAGAGGCAAATTAGGCAAGAGTGTAACCAAAGGCATGACGATGAGGATATGTCAAGATGGTTAAAAATTTTAAACAATAAATGACAGTTTGTATTCCACATATTATTATCTTTTACATACATGGCAATGGTCAGTTCAAATTAATTGTGAAAATGTAATTTATTTTCAATTAATCAAAAAAGATTTCTCCGTGACTGGCTACTCAAGTTAATTTACTTCAGTGGCTATTTTATATTCTTTTAATTGCGATTCAAATGTACAATTCTGTTACATCCACACTCTTTTTCGGTTCATATAACGATGTAAAAAATGTTAATACTATTTTTTGGATTCCAAAGGAAATTAATTCTACGGCTAATTTACATTACAAAGTAATAAAGTACGCAGTTTTAGTAATGTGACAATACTTACATTAGAAAACTGTGATGAGCAAATTAATCTCTATTTATCATGTCGTTTTGTAAACTTTGACTCGGACCAAATCGCCCGTGAGTAAACTAAATATGCAAAGCATTTATAAATACAATTTATACAAACAGCACCATGGACTCTTTTCAATTGATTTGTACACCATAAAATCTATGTAAAAAAAAGTTTTTTTGTGTTCATGAGCTGTACAACGCCATGTACCAAATTCTGTGGAAAAATAGACTTGTGACTATTTTCTCTGCGGCTCACCAGAAATTAACTTTTTGTTCCATCCTGATGTGCCTTCATCAGTGCTCATCATGAGTTTGAGAGGCTCAGGCTCTCACTCGATCCTAATCAGTTTTGGCAGAGCCTGGAGTCAAATCCTACAGTGGAAAGTGTGGATGTTGTAAACTCGGATATGCCCTTTATACACTGACACGATTTTTGATGAGTCCAGGCTGTTGCCTTTCGTGGGGTATCGGCGAGAGATCTCCATCCTTTTGCTTTTGCTACTGAGGAGAAGGATCAAGTCCAGTTCGCAGTTTGGCGGAAATTCCCTGGTCCCCATTATCAGAGGAAGGTGAAAGGAGTGAGGGTGGTGGTGGTGGTGGAAAAAGAGATGTTGGTGGTATGGTCGTCATACTTTGTGGTGTTTGGTTGCTGGTAGAAAAAGAAGAAGAAGCAGCCGTTGCTGGTGCACTTAGTTCCGAGTTTTTCTTCTCGTCTCTTTTCTTCTTCCTCCTCCTGAAGAGTAGGAGCCAAGAGGCTGCTCCAGTGAAGCAACCAATAAATATCACTACTCCCATCAAGATAATGGTAATGCCCAACGTCCCTCGCAATTTAGATGAAAGTGGCCGTACTTCTTCTTCCTCCTGCTTTTCACCGTTCCTCCTTTCTCCTCTGACTTTCTCCTGGTGGTTGTCGTAAGTCTGTTCCTGTTTCTCTTGCCCATCCAACTCTTCCTGGTTTTGGTGGTGGAGATGCTGGTACTGGTTCTGTGGAAACTGTTCGTTCTCCTTAGTCTTCAAGTTTTTCACTCTTTTACCAGTTGATTGGCTCGGGATATCTGATTCCATCTCATCTTCCTCGGCCATTGGAGCCCCAGCCGCCACTTGCCCTCGATCAGCCTGTTCCGCTACAATGAACAAGAATGTAACTTAGGTGGATTTCATGTCAAAGGTTTCGGAAAGAATTGCTTCAAGTACAACATTGTTCTTAATTTATGGGCCATGCATACCATCAAAATGAATTTCGGTTCTCCCTCCCTCTCTCTCTACACGACCCTCAGGGCCTATTTCTTCCATCTCCCATTTTATATTAACCTTTTATCTCCTATACAAGCCCCATCTTTGTACGTGGGTATATATACTAATTGCCTATAGGGAAGATGCGCGAGGATATACATGAATACAGGACTTGAGATATTTGGAAGCTTCTGAGAACTCTCCTTTTCCAATGTAAGAAAGGAGGAGGAGGAGGAAGAGAGGGAGAAAGAGGAAGTAGCCGTGAGGTTGACGAAGAGAAGCCCTATTATATTCTATTTGTAGGGCTTAATTAACTAGATAAAGGGTTTCGCGGTTCAAAAGAGCAGCTCTAAATAATTGGTATTCACTTTATTGTTTTAGAACTTATCAAAAGGTAATTAAGTTGAGATTCTTAGGCGTAATGGATAAATGTTCAAGAACTATGCCAAACCCCTTCCTTTCCTTACACACAAGTACATCCTCCTCTTTAATACAGTCTTTATAATGGAGATCCTTGACTTTTCCAAATCTTTCCCATCATATATCCGCTCCATTATATATCGTATTTTAACCAATCTTCAAATTCAAAACTCTCCCTCAACTTGACAACACATTTCATCATCATCCTGATCAACCCCTAAGGTTTCTTTAATTGAAGCCAAAGCGCTTATCATATCCCTACCTCTCCTTTCACTTTCTCTCCAATCCACCACCTAACTTTAGTTTTGACAAAAATGAGCAATTAAAAACTTGTTAATCCCACAAAGCTTGTCTGTCATCCCTGCCACCATCATTCAATATTTTTCTCTTCATACCAGACACAATCTTTCATTTTCTGATAATTAGTGGATAATTAACAAAGGTCTATATCTGGAACTCTTCCTACTCCGCCAATTTTATTTTTAGTTCAAAACTTTTACAACAAACTCGTACGTCATAATTAGGAATTGTGCTAGAAATAGAAAACTCTCTATTAACAACACAATTCCATTGTATTGCGTAGTAATGCGTAGAATGTGTTGGTGTGAACAAAAAACACTGCGGATAGTTTGCAGTACAATTGTTTTCAAAATCGCAATTAAAGTTAGAACATGAACAAATGTGTGTGGCTTTCCCTTAGCATTGTGAGTATACATGGAGACTAGAGAAATTTAAAATGTAGAGCAAGTTGATGCGTAAATCAGGAAGGAAGGAAATATGGGAATTCAGTCCGACTACCCTCTTCTCTCCTCCTTTCTCTTTCTCACTGTCTTCCTTCCCCCTCTCTCGCTTCCATGTATTATTTTGTAAATGGAAAAAGAACGAGCAGAGAGACAGAGAGGGAGAGAGAGACTAGAAGTCTCAAGTCAAGTTTCCTTCCTTCCTGGCATTATTCGGACGCCCCGAGTAGGATGCGAAGAGAAAAGAGAAAAGACGGAGGAAGAGAAACGAAACATCTGGAAAGAAAGCCTCAAGAAGACACTTAAACTTCGCTTTGTATGTCCCTTTAGTTACTCACTCAGTCAGTGGGCAATGAAAGTTGGCGGTGAATTCAAGACGCGTTAGGAATGTTTTATGGGAGATTTCACCAAGTAATTTAGACGCCAGAGAGCCACTAACTTGAACGATTCTGGCGTAGCATAGTATAGCATGGTATTCGGCTCTCCTTCTCCTCTCCATCCTACTCCATGAACAAGAGTCACACACACACACACACCGTCTGCATGAGCATTCAACTTCCCGCACGTCCATGTACTCGCAATTTGTATCAGGAAACCCTCCTCAGCTCATCCCCGTCTCTGATAACGCTGTTATCTGAACAATCCGCCCAAGTCGAAGGCTGGCTAGGCTGGCTTCTGGGGAAGAGGAACACGACCCTGTACTCTTCTAATTCATAAATAAGACTCCCTCTTAAACATTATCAACTTCCATTCCCACCCTCTTGTCTTATCTACGCACTCCTTCCTAGCACTCTATCCAGGAATCCTAAATGTATTTGTAAATTCCCAATTTACAATTATACAGTGTGTGTCAAATTCTTCCAGGAGGGGAAAAGTTGACTTTCTTCTGAATTTTGTATTTTTTCTTTTCAGAATAACGAGTCAACAGTAAAAAATCGAGGTTTGCCAAAATTGTTCGAAATGAAGTAACGACTCACCTTAACTGTCGAGTGTCTACTAGCTAATCAATAGAAGGAGATGGAAGGTAAGAGGGATTCATTAGGAAAAGGTTTGTGAGTACATTGCATTGGAGAGGCCCTGGAGGGAACAGACAAAATAGATACAGAGTTCGACATGGCTGATTGGTCAACTGTGGTGTACTACATTTGAGAGAAGGAGAAAGTGAGTGCGAGAGGGAAGGTGGAATTTTATCAAGACTGAAAACTCGTAGAAGTTTTGCCCTCGTCTCTCTCTCCAGTCTCCGCATCCGTTCAATATCTTGGAGGAAACAAAAGAGAGAAGTAGAAATTGGTGATGAAAGTACCGTAAGGAGTGAAAAGGAGGAATCAAGTTCCACCTAATGTGCCTCTGAGGCTCTCCACTCTCTCACTTTCTCTTGGCTATATACTTTTACTTTCCTAATAGAAACTTGTGCTTCAAACATGAGTCGCTCCTTCTTTTTCCCCTCTCCCTCTCTCTTTCGTTTTCCTCCTAATGTCTATAGTATAGTCGCTTTCTCCTCCGGTTCAACCCTTTAAAATGGAAGGATTGTGTATATGTGGATGGAGGGAAGGAGAAGAAGAGGATGGATAGAGGTGAGAGATAGACCTCATCGTAAATTGCTCTCATTCTACTCACACTTGTGTTTACCATATACGATATATCACAGTCGCTAGTAGCCCTTGTAACGGGAGGCCTAATGGCTCCATGAACATTAACATTAGCCATCCTACAATAGTGTCTGTGCAGCCTATAGAGATACGCAAAGAGAGAGAATGCTCAGGAATTTCTTCCTTAATGTACAGTCACCGAGAGAAATAAAGAGGAAGTCCTTACTTTAACAGGTACATCTTATGGGATTTTAGTGGCGAAGGGGAAATATCCATTCAAAATTGTACGACCTCAATTGTACATCCAAGCATCCAAATGACACACTGCACACAAACACTTTCATGGAGAAAGTAAGGGAGAAAGCGTCTTTCTCTCTCTCTCTCTCTCTCTATGTCTTTTACCTCACAAGTATTTTCCATGCTGTTTGACATGAGGTATTCATTGTGAATGGAGAAAGGAGCCAGACGTTTCACAAGTTTAATCTGGATGGTGTGTTTTCATATTTTGAGCGGATTCTATGGAAGGTCAGGTCATTTACATTTTATGAATTCAATAGCTGTCAAGGAACTATTTAAATGAGATGTTTAGTTAAATGACCAATGAATTTTGGAAGAAGGGAAATTTTTATTATAAGAATTGAATTTTTTAAAGAAATTTTTTAAAAATGATATTAATTTTAAAGAAAATTTTCCCTTTTCACCCTGCCTCACGCCATTTGTGTAAATGCTAAATTTTCCCAATGAATGAAGCGAAGACTGGTACGAGGAGAAGAAACCCGATGGATGAGAATAGATTTGACCAAAGAGTAGCAAAGATAGAGAGAGAGAGAAAGTCGAGGAAAGAGAGAGAGAGTTTTCTTTGGGTTATTCTGGTTGGTTAAAGTGACTGCCAGCTTCGTTACCCCTCCACTCGAATTCCTTTTGAAAATAAAGCCAGGATGAAAATAAAGTTTGTGTGTGTGTGCTTTCCTTTTGCCTTGGTTCATGAAGACGCTAATGAAGGAAAAACTCTTAAGACTTTTCTAAAGAAAGCAGAGGAGAAAAAGAGGGAAAGAAAGCTACCTGCCCATTTTTCTGCCCATTTCAAGCTTAACCTTTTACTTTGAATGGCGGTTTGATAGGACACACATACACGCACAGGCCAGAGCCAAATAGGAAGAAAGAGAAGGAAGGCATAGTTCAAGAAACTGATTTAAAAGAACAGAGAGATAGAGCATGTGGCCCACACACACACACACAAAGTGCATCCAGTGCAATTAGAGAAATTCTTTACTGAAGATACTTCACCTTTTCTTTATATAAAGCTTCTTTATAATGTAGAGGGAAACTCTAAGCCATACCATGCAACATTCCTGGTGTGAGGGACCATAATTCTAGTAAAAATCCTTCGTAAAAACGAGTTCAAAGTATACTCAAAGAAGAGATGTGTGTGCATGAGGATAGTCAAATGTCTGATGTAATTTTATCAGTTCGAGACGGAAATAATTCTTAATTCATTTGCTCACAATCTAGTCTCTCGGCTAGGGCTATTAATTTATAGTGTGATATGTACATATGTGTGGTATTATAGGGGTCAAATGGATGTAGACTCTTATGGCGAGAAAAAGTTTGAGACAGTTTTTCTCTCTCTTTCTGTTTCCCTTCAACGTGTGTGTGTGATGAATCTTTATAAGACTCTCTTCCTTATCTGATTCTCTCTCCCTTCTTTTTTTAGAAAGTCAGTCCTGATTTACTCGAAAATTTCCTTAATGAATCAGCTTGAATGTGTCCATGTCAATACTTGGAAAAGTCTGTCTGTCTTTCTTAATTAATTCTTTCCACTGCACACACTCGCATCACCGACACTAACACACACACATTCCAATCCCACCCTCGTCTTTGATTTTCAAAAAGTGAAAGTAGGCTCTACAGTGAAAAGCACACACACACACGGAAGAGGCTTTTACTAAGTGCACTAAATTGATTCTTGACAGTTTAAAACTCTCAAAGTATAGTCAAAAAGGACGGTGGCCAAAAGTAGTAGCCTTAGACAAATTCATATATGTCTGTATATATATCAGTATTTTATCATATGTACGTGGACCTACATCTGAAATAGGCGATGATCAGCTGACTACAAAGTCAAAAAAAGAATGTGGGTTCGGTGGATCAATACTCATAAATTACAGGGAGAGAATTCTCCATTGTCATTCTTACAAAAGGACAAAGTCCATACTTTTTCTCTCTGAAAGACTTTCACCTTCTCCTGTCAACCCCTTGTACAATTACCCTGTGTCATGTTAGCCTCACAAACAAAATTGAGACCAAAATTTAATTTAATTTAAAGGTAACATTGTCACAGTGTGTGTGTGTGTGTGTCAAGTTTGAACTGATATCTCACCCTTTTGTTTGTCTCCATTATACTCGTCAACCAGACTATGACAGTAACAAGAAACTAATCCAACTTGCACTTTATTTTAGTCGAGTGCAGTGCATGCAATGGATTTATTTTTATACACCGTGTTGTGTATAAGCCTTTCAAAATTTATTTCCCTCGTCCAACTCGAACCTTCCGTCAGAGTGTGAATCGGTTCTTGAACAGCACTTTCAACAATCACGGTTGTTCACGTTCCGTTCATGTGTCGTTCCGTTCATATAATTTGTCGTCGTCGTTCTGTTCAAACTTCGTTCCGTTCAAATGAAAATGGACGACCGTTCCGTTCAAATGTCGTTCCGTTCGAAAAAAAATTCATTTCGTTCTGCTTCGTTCAAAATGCATACAATGTATTTTAGAAGCGACAAAATCGAAAATTTCGTTCAAATTATCGTTCAAATTCATAAATTTTTTCGGAATTTCGTTCAAATTGCGGATTTCGTTCCCTATAATTGCCATTTGAACGGAACGTGAACAACCGTGTCGACAATATACAAGCTGAGACTGAAGGCTTCTGAATGGCCGTTAAATTTCTTTAAAAATACGGTATGATTTTGGCAGAATATGTACACTTTCTCCTGCATATCTCTATATTTTATTTGGAATAAAGTAGGCTACAAAATAAAAGCGTCTTCTCCCACCAGCACACACTCCGTGCACACACAGCCTCTCATACTGAGTATAAATATGGATTGTGTCCATATAGGCTAATAATGGGCCATGTCCATGCTGTCTAAAACAATATGTTAGTTGTTCCTGCCACGTTCCACACTCACCCATTTGCAGTAATAACATAGGATTTGCATAATAATTACTACCGTTCCAAAGACTCCCTCTTTCCCACATTCCACACAATACAAAATACACAATGGTCATTCCCTATATCCCCTGTACTATGAGTCCACACTTCCCTATTCATAGGTGTACAAGTGTATGTTGGACAAGTCATGGAAATTTGAATGACGCAAATGTGGAGAAAGATAGGGAAAAAAATGTCTGGGCTATTTTTCCCCTTTTCTTTTTCCCTTTCTCCTCTTTTTGAGTGGGTGGACTGGGGAGAGAGAGTGACAATACAGTAATGCCCTTATGTTGTGTGTGTCTGTTTACAAAATCTAGACATGACCATGGAAGTGTAAAGAGATTTTTCCTATATATCTCTCTTTCCCAACCCCCAACCACTGTACACACAATAATGGAATACTGGCATATTTAACTGGTATAGCTAGCTAGGGAAAGGGGAGAGGAATCAAAAAGAATCTGCCACACATTTCATGTATGGCATTTATGGCAGTGTAAACACATGGATTTGATTAATGCCATATTTGCATGTTCCCTCCACATCCTGCTTCCTCCTCTGTAGATGCTAACTATAAATATTCCCTCTCACTGTTCTCTCTCCCTCTCCCTCTCTCTTCCCTCCCCCTACTTTCTCCTTCTCTCTTATGTTTTGTATTGTGTGCATAGGGTATGACTTGTAAGACTCAAAAGTACTAAATTCTGCGTGTGCTAAATACTCGACTAATCACAATGGCCTCCACACACCAGAGAGGAGAGGGAGAGACTACGGTGTAATAAATGCAACTGAATGAATTAATGAATAAAGGATCCACACACAAGGAAATTTATAGTTTTCCCGTCGTCTCTCTTTCTCTGAATTCCCTTACTCAATGTGCCTCAGTATAATGAAGGAGGGGGAGATGGAGAGGGGAATTTAGACTCACATTTCATATATGAAAAGTTGGGCATCAAAATATCCTCATATTTATTATTCATTTATATAGCCCCATGGTACATTTGACTATGTACTGCTGCCTCTTGGCTCAATGGTGAGGCGACCCTCCCTCCTCTACGCAGATAACAAGCAGAAGGTGCATGCAAACAAGACTAGGAGCCCCTCACTCAAGAGGTTTGATCTCGGATTACAAATTACTTCGTTGAATTACCTAGTCCGCCATGGAAATCATTAAATCACTAAATCATTTAGGCTAAATCACTTAGTTAGTCCCGTACTTTCCCTCCTCCTCCTCCTCTCACTCTCTCTTTCTTGTCTGACTGTGTACAAGGGGAATAAGCAAAGACATTATTATGAATGATGAATCGGACGCTTTTATGGCACATGTACAGAGACACACACACGGCAAAGAAAACTCTCTCTCTCTTGCCAAATCTCGCCCACCTTTTTGTGTGTGCGTTCATTCAGACTCTTTTTCATAATTTCAATTCTCCTATATCCACAACGAAATCTTTCATTTACATTTTAACTTCATTTTTCATTCCGAGTTTTTGATGAGAACACTTTTTCAACTTCTAAGACACAGACACACACGCATAAACAACCTTGCTCCAAGCCCTCGCTCACATTTCTCTCTCTCTGAGACGCACTCACGTGTAAGGGTGTGTGTGTTCTGAAGGGTTTGAGATTTTAATTATTTTTTGCCCTTTTGACCTTTACACCAAACGCAGGAAGCATGGACCAGACCAGCCGAAGGATCAAAGGGAAGCTCAACTATGGTATTCTATTTTAACAAAAATGAGTTTAATTAATTGGAACGGGAGGAGAAAAGAACGGAGGACGGACTTTCCTGACACCATGACTGTCGCTGTGCAAAAACTCATGTACTTTTAATAAAGTCAAAGGAAGAGAGAGAAAAGTTTTTGCCATTCAAAAATTATTCGGAACTCTGGTCTGTCCAGAGGAAAAACCCCGACACAAGTACAATTCCCTTTAAATATACACACGGGTAATGCAGAGCAGTGCAAACGCAATGGAGGCACACACATAACCACGTACACATCGTAGAGGGAATTATTTAACCCAACATTTAAATGTAAATGGAGTGGGTTGTGTCTTTGTGTGTGGATTTTTATTATATCTGCATCTACTTTGTGCTGAATCCTCCCGGTTTTGAATATACTATAAACCCTTTTGTGTACGCGTGTATGTGTGGCTCTGTGGTTGTTTAGACAGTCTACAGTCTGAGTAGGTGGAGGGAAGAGAGTTGCATCACAAGAAATTACTTCTTAAAGGTTTTTATTACAAACCCTCTTCTTTCTCTCTCTCTCTCTCTGAATGGGACAATGCCAATGTAGTGTAATCAGCCGGTTCTCCTCCCTCTTCTCCTCCTCCTCCCTCCCTGCCTCACACTCCCCTTTAATAATCATTATCATCACTATGCATCTAATCCCTCCCTGTTGATTTCCATTCCAGGAATACTGCGTATGTATACTGTATGTACTGTACACGTATACATGTGTATAAGTCATGACTCTCAGCTGCGAACAATCCACTTTCACAGCTTATTGTTATGACCTCTCTCTTATTAGCCTCCTTTTTTCCCAACCCTTCCAAGCTCCAAGCACACTTCCCAATTGTCTAATCACTCAGGACAAATGTTGATCGTTTAATCAACCAAAAAAGTAAAATGGAGAGAAAGAGGAAGAGAGAATGGACTGTTTTTTTTCTTTCTTAATGAAGCTCATTTTAAAGGGATTCTTTTGAAATTCCAAATTTTAAGACTAAGTGTTTAATGCATTCATTACACGTTAATGTGGAACCTTTGTTACACAATAAAGGCCATTTGTAATTCCCCCATCAAAAAGAATTATTTCTAATAGGCTATGGAGAGTATGAAAGAATTTAGAGCCGTAAAATTTTTCTTGTTCTTTTAGTAAAAAATCTCACGATTGATTTTATAATTCCTGTTTTTTGTTAAAAAGAAAAGAATGGTGTGTATAACTAGTATTACGCATGATCATAAAAAAACCACATTTGAATGCCAGAACCTTCTTGTACATGAATCAACTTTTCTTCATAAATCTGAGCGGAGAATTCCTTTTTGAATATTTTAATGCGAAGTACAAAACAAAAAATTAATGTATTTTCCCACCAACCCCGACCATAGGGACGGGGATGTCCTCAGCCATTTAATCTAGTTCCATTAATTTTCCGAGTGTACTTCCTTCAGTTGTGGTGTGTGTAGAAGGGAAAAGGGAACGTGGAGTTGAATATGATTACACGACGCTTTTATAAGATCATAATTTTGGAAAAGAGGACGAGCTGGGCGGTTTTCCTGTTCCCTTTCTCACTCTCTCTTCCTCTCTACCGAGAGATTCATCTCAGTGGGAAGGGAAAAGATAATCAAGTCGTTACCAGTACTTGGACATTCCCTTCCTGAGTCCTCACGTAATCCTCTATGATTTGTCCAACAAAATTTCTCACTCCCTTGCCCATCTGCTCATTTCATTCTCATCTCTCTCTTATTATGTATCAGAAAACTCTGTCTCTCTTTCTCTCTCTCTTTCTGTGTGTGTGTGCTTGTGTCTTTCAGTAAGCTTTCTCAGTTTCCGTCCTGGGAGTTGAGAAGGACGAGTCTTTGTAAAAGCATTTCAACGTTATACATGATAATGCCCTGTCCCAGTCAATGCAATGTGGACTAGTTAATTAACATTCAAATTCGAAGGAGACATGAGGAGCCGGCAGGTATGAGAATTTCAAATTTGTCTACCAGGATTTCCGTACCCAAGTCTCCACAGTCTAATAAGTAGGTATAGCTAAGTGAACATTTTTAATTTCATAATCATTGGAAGCCATGCTAAAAAATTAGCTTCCCAGGTAAGTGGATTACAACAATTGAGAAGAGTTTCAAGCATGCGTCGAAGCAAAACTGCTGTACTGCTCAATGGACGGATGTGTGAAAATGGTGAATGGAATAAAAATTAACTATGAATGGCACTAGTTTAGTTACATTGTTCTTGACCCGCTTTTTGGTCAGAGGTTTTAAGTAGGATTGTTGAGTGTGCTTTGTAGCCTCAAATTAAGAGTGAAAGGATGGAGATGAGAATCAAAATATTATTTTAAAACTTGTATAGGCAAACAGTTTGAAAGCGTACATAGCAAAGTCCATATATAGGCGTGTGAGATATTACAGCTCGGTAGTGAAATCTGAATTGGGGGATGAATGGAAGGGTCGTGGTAAGATTTGACGATTTGAGAGAAAGCTATTTTGTGAGTTACACGCACTTGAAGAAAGTCCTCCTTCTCCCTAGTGTCGAATGGAATGTGAAGTGTGTGTGTTTTGACTACTCAACTCCCATACTCCCTCCATCCATCCCTTCCTTATATCTATTCCATATTCATTCGTGGGTGTGGGTGTGTGCGTGGAGAAAATGGAAAAGATAAAGGTTAAGCATTAATTGGCCACTCACATTCCTCCGTGTGTGTGTTGGGAGTCATAGGGACTTTGACAGTCATAGTACCAATCTGTGACTATCATGAAATACCAAAACTTTAATCTCTGTCCTGTCCTGTCTCCCATTATATTTATACATTAACACACTAAATGCAGTTGTGTATGTGAAGTGGAGAGTACAAGCTAAATGAATATGGACGCTGATTTTGGAGTTTAGACATATTGCCTAGTTATTTGTGAACCCATTTGTTTCAGCTACATCACTTAGAGTCTAACTCACGAGAGAGATATTCAAAAGTAAGAGAGATACAAATATAAATAGAGAACGTAATAGGAATCAGTGTTGCTTCGCTCCACTTGTTCAATTTTTTACATTATCCCATGCATTGTACGCCCAAAAAGTACTTTTTTCATCGTTTAAAATGTATTGAAAATATTTGTTAAATATCCAAACGTACGTGTCACAATGTGAAAGTAACAAGGTCGTAATTGTTGTCCTAAAGAATTCTTCGCCCAACATGCCACCGTCCCATAAGAATCTTCATCAAAAACTTGGTAAGGTAAAAAATTTTCATGTATAAAATCATTTGGGATTCGAATCCCAAAAAAACTTCCAATTGACTCCCTCTTGACTCTGTCCTTTTCTAATTTAAGCTCTTCATTCTCCTCCTCATCGTCAGTCTTGTCACTCGATTTTATCACTGTAGAGTCATTTAAATTGTCACTATCAATTTTGATCCATGGGTCACTCAGTCTTAAATCCACTCTCACTTTACTTTCACTCTGATTCAAAGTCACGGAAGAAAAATTTTGCAAAGAATCTTCCACATCATCTCCAAACGAAACGGGAGAGATTGGAATAACGGTGGACACTAAAGGACTAAAATCTGTACTTATATTTGATTTTGTATTGTTCCCAAAATGAACATTCCCTGTAGTGGGAATGGACACAATTTCCTTGGTTTTTTCCAAAGTCCAGTAAAAACTGAGGTCCGGTGGCCATGCTTGGACGCTGCATTGGATCTTATGACTTTGACCAATGGCTAATGGAATTACTTTCCCTTTCTGTCCGTCGTCAGCACATCTAGGAGACACTGGAAATGTCAACAAAAAAATTAAATCATTTATTTAAAGCCAAACCGCATTAACCCCATTCATTCCCATAAGATTCTGCATGATCTAAAAGCACCAAAAAATTTTTTTGCAAAAAAACATGGATATTCTACACACAAAAAAGATCGTTTTTCAAAAAAAAATTCCACAACAAAGGAAACTGTTAACTCGGGTCATCATTCAAAATTCTGGATTTTTTGTCAAATACTAACAATTTATTATCACACTTCCCATACGATGGAATGAAGGTATGAAGAAAATCAAGAATATTCGATAGACGACGTAGTGCATATACAATTTCAAAACGTCCGACAATGGCTACAGTAGTCTGAGAAGTAAAGTAGCTGTCATTTGGAGAGGGAGAAAAATATGAGTAATACGCAACTCATAACTTACGAGGGTTAACGAGACTTTGGACAGTAAAGCGTTGAGTACAAGTCATAAAAAAGTCTATTCAGAAAAAAAAATCTTCCCTTATATAGCCTTCACCGTGACATCTCTTCCTCCATATATTTTCGTGTATATTGTATGCACCCTAACGTGCTACACACACACACATTGCATATGCTGAAGGGAATAGGGAGGGATGGAGAGGGAAATTTGTTTTTTAAATCAGTATACATATATTCTCATCAAAGGATAGATATCATACCCACGGAAAATGGCATTGTAAAAAAGTCCACACCCATCGTACACTGTAATGCAACCTATTTTCCACATGTGTGTGTGTGGGGTGCGTGTGTGTGCATACGAGAAATGCACCCTGGAAAATCATCATCCCGATGCATCTATTAGATGAAGAGAAGAAAAAAAGAAAGATGTAGTAATGGCCTGTCACCACCATTTCAATAAGAAATGAATTTGGGGGGGTGAAAGTTTATTGACGATGCAAAAAATATGATAGCCTCATGATTAATGTTGAAGGAGAGGTTGGAGTAATAACTTTAAATCATCTTTGGATCTTTGAAAGAAGAGAGAGCGAAAGCGAAATTTCAGATCATTCTATTTGAAATTTGTTCAATGATTGAATACAACAATACCATCTTTTTTCCAAGAAATTGAGAAAGGATGATTCTCCTCCATACATCATAATTCAGAAGATCATGGCTTTCAAGATGGAGGGTTGATGGATCTTTTGTGTAACGTAAAGCAGAGTGGTTATTTAATTAATTTGCATCTTTTAGAAGAAATTTCCGAAAATTTTTGAAAAACCGCTATGGATTTTTCCCATTTTTTCATTGGTCCATTTTTATTGTATTCTCGTTTGTTCTGGCTAAATTGAGATGAAAAAAAGCAAAGAATGGATCTGAGCTAACGTCTGTATTTCCCTCATTGTGAGTGTCAAGGGTGAAAGGAAAGAGAGGGAGGACTCATTGCAGTTTTTCCATAATCGTAAAGTTGTCACTCCCTCCCTCCACACACACACACACACACACATTTTGGCTTGTGAGTTGAGTGTGTAATTCCATACGGATCTGTGCTACCGGTTAATTAGACCTTCCTATTTCCTATCCCTCCTCCACAATACAATAGTCATTTACGACAGGTTAGATTTATTCTCAACATTCTGCCCTCATCCTCCATTCCGATCTTTCAGCCCTGGCCTGTTAAGAGTCCATTGCACATTGGAATTGACGGTTTATGGTATGTTCCACAAAAAAATCCATGAATGTCTCACTCCCAACCTTCCACACACACACACCCTCTCGACACAGTCTTTAGCTTTTTGGGAAGGTGGAGAAAAGTAGGTGAGAAAAAGAATGACGGTAATTTACCACACATTGAATGTAAAGAGAGTAATTGCAAATTTCTCTTCTTTTTCCACTAAGTACCAAAAACAGACATACTGTACTCTCACTCTCTTGACGTGTATGAGGATTCAATTAATTTGAGCCAATCTAGGCTAAAAGGAAAGAGGAGAGTCCAATTTCAAATATTTCTCAAATTTTACTTATGACCAATTAGAAGGAGAGATCAAATTTCTCCTCCCGTCCATTCCTCTACCTTCACTTTCTCTCAATGATTCACACTTTGTGTCTCTGTTATTTTTGGATGGGCTTGAAAAGTGGAGGTCCTTTTACTGCGCACTCTTTACACAGGCAGACATTGTTGATGGAGAAAGGGGGAAGAGAAAGCAAGGGTCCAATAGATAAATACATATGATACAATAGATCCGTGTGTGGGAGAGAAAAGACTGAGAAAAAGTTCTTTCTCCCTACTCTTTCTCTCTCAGGATTTTCGACACAATTGACTCACACGATTCTGCAATTACACTTCCGATTTTCCTTCATCTGAGCACTCTCCACCACACACGCAATCCTCCACCACCGTCATCATCAACAACAATGACGATCAAAGTCAGTCCGCCTTCTTTTCTTAATTTGACTCACGCAACACGAGACAAGATGAATAAGCTCAACCATGTGCGCCTTGCATGTGCCCTTTAGTCTCTCTGTCTTTTTCACTTTCTCCCTCTTTCACTCTCCCTCTACACTACTCTCTCTCTCTCTTTCTCTCTGTTGCATTTTCCCCCAAATATTTCAATCGATATTTTCCACCTTCCTATCCATGCTTGTATGTTTGTGTGTACAATAACAAAATAGTCTCAATTTTCACTCTTTAGAACTGGGAAATACGTTAATTGTACTGTAATCATACAAAGGACTCCTTCCCTCTCTCCCTTTCGAAGCCAATACTTAATCGTCGTATCATCTGTATTTATTAAAACAATTTAATTACAATCCTTTACTCCCTGTCTCCCACTTTATCGCTTTTTTCCCTTTGTTCCAAAATAAAGGATCAGGACGTTTCAAAGTTCTCCAGACTCTCCTCCTCCTCCTCGTCAGACTCCTCAAGACAAGTCAATAACATTGTTCAAAAGTTTCACGCAATTTTCACTTTGACTCTGTCTGTGTGTTTGTGTGAAAGTGGCACTTGTAGAAACATACAGTGTTTATATGTCATGAGAGAGAGAGTGTGTGTGTGTGCTTCTAAATGTGGACTTGCATGGCTTGACTAGTGACTACACACAGCAATATAAATGGGTGGATAGATATACATGAAAAAAGATACTAGAAAGTTTTACACAATGAAATTCTGGGAGTGAAATCTGATAACCTCTTGTTCCGGAAATTGCTTTTGATAATATTCTACCTTTGACTACGTCTCCCTTTTTCTCTCTTTCTCTCTCTCTCTCTTCGCCTTTCCCTGTAAAAATCGAAGGGAATGTGAAATTGACATTGCAAAAAAATTTCAACATGTATAATCAACTGTATCGGCGATTTTCGTTCCAGACATTCAGGACGGATCAAACGTAATAAAACTTCATAGAAAGTTGCACTGTGTGTGTGTGTGTGTTGTGCTGTGTGGACAAAGGTCGACCAGTTCTCAAATATCTAGAGAAAGAAGGCGTTGAAAGAGTGTGTGAACAGTATGTGTCGTGTGTGTGAATTTATTGAGGGTCCACCCCTCTTCCCCAAACTCACAATATGCAAAAATGAGGTGATTTTTATGGCCACGTGTACACTCGTGAAAGTCAACAACAATCTTGAAGTGAGTGAGTGTGGATATCAGTGTACACAGAGGGTGACACGAGCCTAGATATTTCACTCCAAAAAGTTTTTAGTTTTAAGAAGCGACACTAGACAAGTTCCATGGTCAATGGACTGGAAGTGCCATGATAAATTCTTTAAAAGTATTCAAAGAAGCCTCTCCCTTTTGTATACTGTACACGAAAAATGAGCGAGGACCAAATTCTTCTGGGAATTTTGTTGAGAAATTACGAAAATTGTTGATCAAACTGGAAGAGTGAACTCAACTTTTGGATTTTTGATTGACAAATTTGGTTCAGATAATGTCGAGTGAGCGTTATTTATAGTGTGGGTGCGTGTACCTATCTGTAGTTATGCGTTACATCCACGTGCGATAGGCAGTATGGTGCGTAATGTATTGTATTTTAGGTCGTCGTATATTCTTTATTGTAACCCAGAAGGAAAATTCATTGAGTTATCATTTCAATTCAAAAACTACAATAAAATATGCTTTCACTCTGTACTACTCTGTACAGCATCACACTTAGAAAATGCTTTGATATAAGTTGTTTAGGTTATGCAAACGATTTGTGAGTGTCAATTTACGGTAGCTTTTCTTATAACGATATTAATGCAAGACTCACTGTTGACTATGATTCGCAAATGATCACTGTATCCTTTGCCAAATTCATTCTCCGCTGAACATCGGTAGTCTCCAGAAAACCTGAACTTGAGTTGACGGAGGAGGAGTGTAAATCCTTTGATGATGATCCCATTCATCAAGTCATCCTTTAGGCTATTTCCCTGTAGAGAAAGCAGAAATAAAATTTTAATTCAATTTACAAATTTTAGTTTCAACTTTTCGGCGAATCTCCTTTACCTGATGGTACCAACTCATTTTTTTCAAGCTTGGATTGGACTTGACATGACATTCCAAGAGGACAGACTCTCCCTCTGTGAAATTTGTCATTTTACTCGACCCAAATCGGATGACCACAACAGGAGGATCTGGAATTTTCAAGCAAAACGTATTTATGAAGACTACAATTTGCGATAAGAAAGGCTACTCAATTCATTAGTGGCGGACTAATGACTTTGGATGCATTTTTTGAGAAACATGTCTTACTATTATACTACGTACATCCATGATTGTATGCGCAGCCTTTAGATTACAAGTAATCATAAAATGATCAAATAAAACTAGCATGATATTACGCTCCTTCCACACCCACACCCTAATCCTGTCTAAAGCTTTTTCCTTTATTCTATTTAGTTTGTCAAGTAGAGAAGGGGGGCCAGCGTGAGTAAACATAAAGGAAGGAGGAGGCATGAAGACTAGGCGTTTTATAACAAGTTTCATCTCCATGACTTTCTCTCTCTCTCTCATTTCAAAGCAACTTAAGTGAAGAGTAGTTCTCAATTCAATTATGATCAATAATCTTACCACTTGTAAGATCATCTCTCTCTCTCTCTCTCCATGGCATAAAAGCCTTGAGAGTGTAAACCCTTTTTACTCCCGACTTTCTCATTCCTTCATCTCCTTCCATTTCATCTCATTCCAGGGAAAACAGAAAGGGAGGAAGTTGAGCCAGCGTATATTGTGTACGTGGAAGGAGGATCGGAGGAGCGGAAGGGTGAAGTGTGAGTGCATGTTATTGTATAAAATATTCCACATCATAATGGAAATTAAACGAGGCATTTTCATCTCCCCCAAAATCTTCATACAATTTTCTTCAGTCAGCTTCAAAAAGCAACTTGACTTTCTCCCCTCCTTTCTCTTATTTGATTACATTATCCCTGCAAAGAATTTCTCCTCTCATCAGCTTATCCCCACAAATTACAAATTACCATGTTGTTGGGGGGAGGGGAAGAGGTGAGTTTGTTAAATGTCCTTTCATCTACTTTCACTCTACAAGGAGCATTGTCATTTTTCAAATTTTCAAAAAATTTCTCTCTAATTTTTAATTATATCTCAACTTTCAAAAATCTTAAGAATAAAATTTTAATAAAAAAGTAAAAGAAAATTCGTAGAGAATCTAATGCATCCTTCTTTCCCTTGTGTGAGATCCACTGCTTTCACTGTTTTTTCTTCGCTAGAGTGGACTGGAAAAATATTCCTTTGTGTCTTCCTTTCTCCAAGTTTGAGAGTGGGTGAAAGAACACGGGTTGACTTTTACAATTTTTTTGTGTACCTTCATCTACAGTCTAGAATCTCTATGTACATATGTGTGTGTGGAAAGTTCAACATTGATTTGATATTTGATGGAAAATTCTTAGTAAAAAATGACGTTTTTTTTCACTCAATCCTTCCCTTCCTTCTTCTCTCTCTATGTTGAGCATCCTAAAAGTAAAGTTACGTCAAATTTGTTCAGAGGAATGGAAATAAGGGGAGAGAGCACATAGGGGAAAAGAAAAGTGTCAAAGCTCAAGATAAACTTCTACATTATAAGCTCGGATTTCATTTGATAGGATTAAGAAAAGGGTTCCCCTCCACCCCTTCACTTCTTCTGTGCTCTGGCTCCTTTTTACTCTCTCCCCCACTAATAGTTGTCCTCATCATCATGAAAGATTATTCAAAAATTTCCCATCCCCTCTCCTTTCCTTTCATTCATTTTCTTCGCCTTGGTTCAGTACTGCGTAAATTTTTACATATTATGAATCGTGTGCCGTGTATGTTTGTGGAGGGAGAGAAAACTGGGATGAAGCTTCATGTTTTGTGAAAATAGTTAAAGATGCAATTGGATTGTGTCTACAGCCCGGGATAAGAGAGAAATGATGTTTCATTAATTTTAATTTATGATCCAACTTGTTTTTTTCTAATGGGTAACGATCGAACAGGAATTTCATTCCTTTTATCAAAATGCACCAGTATCTGTTCGGCAAGTCTTCATTATGCTCAAAATGCATTTTGAATTAAGATTGTAGCCTATAATTGGAGAGGACCAGTTAAATTGTAACCCAGTTTTGAGAAGGAGAACGTGACCAACATTTAGGAAAAAGAGAGAATCCATAAAATTATAATGACTGAAATCATAAAAATAAAAAGGAACTTACAGTAAACACGTAGTTTCTTCCGAGCTTCAATGTGATTCCCAACAATCCATGGATTTTCAGCACGGCAGTAGAGTGTCTCTTCATCATCCTCAATTTCTGGTGTGAATATTATGGAATGAGTTGTGACGTTGTCCACATCCGCTTTCTGTGCCAAAAATTTTTGTTCAAAAGGAATAAGTTTGAATAGGTTCAAAAAGTTTTTACCAAAAACTAAGTAATGACAAATTTGAGAATCGAAACAGTAAAAAATGTCCTTGGAGACCCAATTATCAAAAACATTTTTGTCAATAATGAAACAAGTAGGGAATGAAGAGAACTCAAGAGAAAATATGTTGACCAACTGACTGAGAAAAATGTCTCTCATCAAATTGTGTGTGCCAGCAGACAGAAAAATGGGTCAGAGAGAAAGCGTTCGAATTTTTGTGCAAACTTTGAGCCAATTAAAATTTAGAAAATGGAGTGATGATATCTCTGATATTGTTCATGCTGTCTGAACTCGCAATTATAAAAAACCAAAGATTCCCTTCTCCAGTCAAGTTGAATGGGAAGGAGAAAATATAAGGATGACACACACGGAGACAATTCAGTTGAACTTGAGCCTCTCCTATCATTTGAGATGCGAATCTAACGTCTTTGCCNTTTGCCCCCCCCCCCCCTTTCCTTTCCATCTCTATATAAGGTGGAGTGAGTGAGTGTGTGTACCAAATCCCTTTTGCACTGTCTCAACTGTTTGCTGTTAAATATTTGCACTCCCCCAGTTGTCTTGCACCCAAGGCCAATTTTAGTTGTTTGCTTTCCACGACTTGCCATTTATCTCTTATTCTTCTTCTTCTTCTTCTCCTCTTCCTCTTTCTCTATCCTCCTGAATAGTGTCTCCGAGACTACATTTCAACTAGAAATATTTTCCTACAGTAAAACATGTCAATTTCAACTGTTGACACAGAGCAACTCTCTTTCTCGCCCTCGTTTCCGTTCTTCTCTAACTTTCGGCTTAGTCATCATGTCTCCTGGAGAGAAGGGCCACATACACACGAACACACACACACACACACGCAGAAATGTGGATGACATCAAGAGAAAACAGAGGAAAGAATGGGAGAAAGTTTCAAAACTTCTTACCCCACCTACTTTTTCCTCCTTCTCATTTTTTCAGAGGATTCTTGCTGGTACCCAACACAATTCAGAGGACCCTTAAAGGGTCAGCTGAATTTTACTAACATGGTTGAGATGACTAGTAATATTAAAATAGTGGAATGGAATGGAATGAACATAAAAAAACTTTCACCCTACAAGAGAAAGTCAGGAGGAGAGTGCGGTCTAAATTCTGTGGGTTGGAATTTGGAATTACTTTGGCTTTGACAAAGAAATTCCAATTAAAAATGTGAAACTAAATAATGTTTGTCATTGAAATTAAATTAACTTTAAATGACCTTCCATGAATTGAAATTACAAGTCTGTAAAGTAATTCCTCCATTTTCCCTGTTTTGTTATTCTCCATAACAAAATCTCAGAGGGTTAGCTCATAATTCCGGCTTTTAAAATTCTTTTAGGCATCCTCTCATAAATAACATTTTCAAATCATTTACACTTCTGGTTCCTAATTAAAATTACGACACACTCTCCTCCCTACCTGTTTACTGTTTACACACATACACAATACACACACACGCCGTCTGGCCCCTGCATGCTAACAAAACAAGAACATTTTTTTGCCCAAGGAAAGAGTTGAAATGAGGTAGGAAAAATTGTCTGCACATTTTT
Organism: Pygmarrhopalites habei; assembly: GCA_009870185.1. Classification (NCBI taxonomy): domain Eukaryota; kingdom Metazoa; phylum Arthropoda; class Collembola; order Symphypleona; family Arrhopalitidae; genus Pygmarrhopalites; species Pygmarrhopalites habei. Next base: position 23,067 of record WJFB01000009.1, read on the forward strand.
TGAAGAAAGCCATTCCTGTTCCACTACCCACCCACCTACCCCCCCCCCCCCCTCCTACCAGACACACACAGTTTCGTAGCTAGCTATGGGTGTTCCGAAAATTATATACTTGTTTACAGTTTTTGGAAAATGGGAAAAGTTTGTGAGACACACACACACACAAAGAGAGAGAGGAGGGCAGGAGCTCTTGTAGCTTAGCAGCCCACATGGAAAAGTTTTTTGAACATCGTGAGAGAGAGAAAAACATAAGTTGTACACTTTTCCATGCGGCCCTACAATCCACACATACACACATTGTATACGTGCACGTGTGTTAGTGGAGAGTTGTGAAGAAAAAGCAATCAATGAGTCTACGGGAGTCTGGAGACACATTTTCCTTAATTTTTGAAACATGTATTCCTTATACCTTTCTCTATCTTTCTCCCTCTCTCTCCCTCCCTCCCATTATTATCATAGTCATAAGAATTCAAGGTGGGAGTCACACCGTGTCTCCCATAATATTTTCCAAAAGCACACACATTCAAGGCCAAAGTCTCAAATTCCTCTTACATGTACATTTCAACTGGGGCTCTCAATTTCCTTTGTGCAGAAGCCTCTTTACATTACTTACTCACAAATACTTGATTTCTTCTCATGAAACACATAATATGATGAGGAACATAATTTTCATTGAAAATGTCATCTAGTAAGGTGAGGGAACAGGTTCGTAGGAGGCGAAGGACACACCAAGATTGTTAATATTATATTACACATTTTATGTACAAGAGGCGGGTCTTCATAAAATGTAGAAAATATTTATTCAAGTATATGTAAAGAGAGGAAGAGAGAGAGATGTACTTTGTTTGCATTTTATTTAGAGCAGTAGAGCAAACAAATTTCATTCCCTTTTCTCTTCATAAGGCTCTGTAGAAAATCTTTTGATGCTCCCTTTAAATCCAGGAGTCTACAAGAATTCCTGTTCTTCCCCCTTCTTCTTTCTTTGGTTTCTTCGAATTTTGAAGGGAAAGCGAGAGAAAGGTAGAATAGTTTCCATGAGTGGAGAAAGGTATGCGGAAATTTTGTGCGTAATATTTGTGATATTGCACAGCATGCTCGCTTGATAACAGTCAAGCCATCTTTCTCTCTTTCATATATAATTTGAGTGTATTTTCAGTGTGAAATTGGTTTGTCAGAGGAGTCAGCATGCGTCGTCATGAAGCTCCAACTCATTTTCTCATTCTCTCTTTTATGCTTTCTCTGGGCCTCATTTAAATACACTACAGCGTTAGTAATGAGATATTGTTTTTGTTTCGCAAGGAGAGATTTTTTCTCATACAAAAATTATGTCATGTAAAATATTTTTTTAAAAAATATATAGTTTCTTCTTTGGTCCTCCTCATTTCCCTAAACACACTCTACTTGATGTACTACATGGATGTGCAGTATGATACTTTGAATATTTGTCACTCAGAAGAGTGAGTGAGTGTGTGTTTTGTTGGAATGGAGAAATAACTTGACATGATTTTGGTACGGCCAAATATCTTCTTGACTGTATGAACATGAAGGGGTATAGAGGGTAATGCAGTATAATAGAAAGAAGTTCAGTTATGTGTGAGTGGATGATTATTACAATTTGATATTTGGCTCCAATGCGTTTCTGTACTTTGGAGAATTCCATCTTGACAGTTGGATAAGCACCCAGGCTGTGACAGAAGAGTTTGTAACTTGCTTTTGCTATCATCGTGTCCGGGATATCCAGCTCAATATGTTTGGGTGTCACTGTAAAGTGTCAGAGAGGAATGGTTGAGTGAACACAAAATATTTATAATATAATATTCATCCTCCTCCTACTCATCTTATGTAACAAAATACAATGACAACAACAACATGTCAACAAATTCATGATTGCACTGCAAAGTGTGTGGGTTTGACACACTACAGCATATTATTTTCCAATTTGTGAGTCGGCCTTCCCCCTCATTTCTTACAATTGATTTGAATTCCTTGGAATTTTGCACAGACAGGAAATTAATAGTTCTTGACCTTTAAATCCGTAAAAATGTTGTTTTATCCTTTCACAATTAAAATTCCGAAAAGTTGTATTCCAAAAATTTAATCCCTAGAATGATTTTGTACAAAAAAGTGTTCGAGTGTACAATTATCTTTCCATTGTCCAGTCCGGACAAACATACACACGCTTCATGTGGGATAAGCCTATAATTGTGTTGTGTGTCTGTTTTTATTGCATTTTGGTGTAGAAAATTGTGGGGAGGAGGATTTGAGAGGGAGTACAATGGGAAAGGAATTGGAGTGTTGCGTTCATGCATAAAGATAAGTGCGGGAGCAGACACTGGAAATCCATCCAGGGAAAAAACCACAGGAAGCATCAAGTGAAATGTACTAGGTTTTTGGGCCTATCTAAACTGAAGCACCCTAACACACACACACACTGAGAGAGAGGGGATGGAAAAACTGCGAAATACACCAACAGAGAGAAAAGAGAGAAAAAACAGGGAGAACAGACAAACAAATCGTCTAACTTGAGGATATTCAGAGAAAAAAAACTCAACATTCAAGTTGAACACCCACCCACAGACACACACACACGAGTCTGAACAGCCTCAACCCATGATTTCCAGAACTCAAGAGAGAGAGAGAGAGAGAGAGAAAGGAGGAGAAAATACAAAAATGAACTGAATAAGGTTTTTGATATCATTTCCCTCGTTCTCACCAAGTAATATATTGTGTATCCTGGTGTACGTAGTCTAAGGAGATGTCCCTGTACATTTTCGTATACATTATAAGTCAAACTTGTGTGTGTGTGTGGGTGTGCGTATATTCACGGAATGTAGACAATATTTTATATTTCTGGGAAAAAAGAGGGAAAAGAGTTGAAGTAGCCTCAAGAGGATATGATGATGCAGAAAAAACCGATTTATACCAACTGATTTTGACTCTTCCTCCTCCACCCATCCTCTTTCTCCTTGTACTTTCATGTCAGATTCGACAAGAACTAGACTTTCTAGCCACTCTACATGGAAAAATATGCTTTTCTCTTTTCCTCCTCCTCCTCCACACAACTTTACAAGCTATCCTCAATTCTTTTTTTGTTCTACTGCGTACAAAGCCATGCACACAAATAGATGATTTATTTAAAAAGAATTCGGAAAAAAACACTAACTTACAAAAACCAAAAATTTTATGTGGCATTAAAGGACTTTGTCAAAAAAAAATTTCTAGTGTACAAGAAATTCTGTAAACGATTCTGTGGAAAATATTGGAAAAGATATTTGAAAATGGTAAGAAGAAGCACGGGAAAATCTAAATAGTTACATTGTATTTCATAGAAATCCAACATCAGCATCAGAAGCAGCAGCAGCCACAAAAAATTTGCATGTTGATTTGTGGAAACCACCGGATAGTGGGTGGAGAAAGTGAAGGAGTTTCCAGGAAAAAAATATTTTTGACTAAGGCAAGGTTGCAGAAAATTGTATTGCAAATAAATTCTTGCATCTTTCAACCGCAGCTTACTCGAGTAGTAACATATTTTTGAATCAGGCTAAAGAAATTGATCGAAAGATCAGAGATCAGAGGGTGTGGAGGGAAATTCAGAGGAAATCAGTACACAAGGAGAAAGCAAGGAATTCCAGTTAATTCACACCCTCGCTTTCCCTTCGCATGAGTAAATACCGAAATTGATCCACACACTCACACACCGTCACATGTAAGTACATGTGATTTTGAAAATAGTTGTATAACATATAAATTGTAGAGATCTACCTATATGTGTGGAACCTTTCTCAGAACCTTTTTCAACGAAAATCCTATGAAATTTAAGTCTGACTCCTCCATAATTTCCTTGTATTCAAATTTACAATGCAAGTGCAAGAGGAGACATGTTAGGGCGAGACACAATCAAACCACAACCTGTCCTCGCATCTCTCGTTCCATCCAAACGTGCCCTAATGCTCAAGATAGATAAATATTTTGAAATTTTGAATATGAATACATTTTCCAATTTTTCCTTTTCTTCCATACTTCCATCAAAAAAGGAAAAAGCAGGCAGAAGCAGAGGGAAAGTTTTTGTGCAAGCTTCGAAATGCAATTTCATTGGATTGGACGGGGAAAGAAGAGGAAAGTAAGAAGAGTTTTGAGAAGGAAAAGAGGAAGAGGGTGAGAGTTAATCGAGTTCACTTTCACTCTTTAGAATTCTTAAAAAAGGGGAAGGTGCCTTGCATTTTGAAGAGAGAGTGAGAGACATGATGGCTGTGTGGAAAATGTCTCTCTCTCTCTCGTATTTACAAAATAGTTGGAGCCGAAGGGGAGGGGGAGAGGGAACCACAGAGATTGATTTAGCGAGTTTTGGGGATGGTTGACAGGTTGACGGTGTGTGTGTATAGAGAGAGGGAGAGAGAGAGTAAAGTTCAAAATGTTTCAAGCTTTGCGGCAAAATGTAGCTCATGTCTCTTCCTCCTCCTTCATATATACATGTTTGTGATGTACTTCTGTTTTTGAGAGTTTGTCTCTGTAGGCGCTGACTCTGGTTCTCTCACATTTAACTCGAATGTTGTGTGTGTTTTGGGAGGAAGGGAATGTGATGAGTCAAAACAGTGGTTTCATGCATGATTGGTTGTACACTTTCCCTGTCATGTGTCCTCTTAAACAGTAATATGTGAAGAGGAAGGGGAGGTCAAAATCTAAGTCAAAGTACGGTGGAATTGTACAAATAGTACTTGAAGCTCATGATTTTAAGGGATGAATAATATTCATTGAATATGTTGTGTATGGATTTTGTTTCGACGAACTGATTAATTTCCCTTTGCATGTGTGTACATCAAATTAGGAGAAAACTTTGGGCCGTTATTCACTTGAAATCTCCGTATAATAATATTATAAATGTATGAAAAAAGAAAGTTGTGAATACAGGACAGTACATACGATAAATGTCGAGGTTGACCCGATGTGTGATTTTGGTCTCATTATTATTGGAAGCTTGACAAGTGTACAAGTCATGGGTGTGTTGGGTTAGATTGACAATACTCAGTTCATTGGTCACGTAATTGCCGTCCTTCAGTTCGTAGCTCGAGTCCATCATCTCCTTTCCATTCTCATGCCACAACCATAGAACTTGGGGTGGAGGTTTTCCTTTTCAAAAACAAAATTAATTTCAATGAATAAATCAAATTTCATTTCAATTTAACATCAATTACACAGTGTGTGTACAACTACATACACGTCCATTCGCCTCTTGTACATTTTATTCAAAATTTCACATCCTACTTTCTCCTGCGGTCAACCGAACAGTCATCCAGCCGAGTTTTGATTTAACTGACTTAGACATGCCAAAAGTTGTTTGTTTACATAAAACCTTTGATATAACACTCAAATTATGAACCATGCTTTTAAATGGAGAAAGTTTGACTTGTAGTGAATTATTTAATTTGGCATGTCAAAGGATTTCGTGGAATCATTTCCGCTCCACCAAATCATTCCTTTGGATGAAAGAAAAGTGAACGTAGGGAAGCAGTCAGTTTTTAAAAAATTTGCAAAACAAAAAATGTAAACAGTCAGTACCCCCCTCCCCTTGGAAAAGTGAGCGAGAGAGAGAGGGAAAAAATTGAAGGGGTTAAACTAAGTTGCCACATATGGCAAATTTTGAAGAGAAAGAGAGAAGAGAGAAAAAATCACTGGGGCTGAAAGGGCAATTGAGAAAAACAAGCCAAGGTATTTGAGAGAAGAAATAAGATCATCCGTTTCCAAAAGTGGTTGTCTGCTGTCTCGGGATTGATTGCGATGCTAAGCACGTCGTCAGCCTGAACACACAGCCACACACACACACACACACACACAGAAATTCATGAGGAAAACGTAGAGAAATTGCACGAGGAGGAGAGAGGAAAGTGAAAATTTCCTCACCGCAATGCAGATTTTTTCTCGCTTTCTCTTTCCTCTCGTCTGCTCGCTCCTCTCCACTTTTTTTTACTTTCACTCCTCCACACTATACATTATATGGATATGTACATGAGCCATCCACCTATTCTTTTTTTATTCATATCATTTCTATCTGCTTTCATTCCTCCGAATACTAACGATCAACTGTCTACTTATAGACACTTTTCACGCGCTTACGATCCGCGTCAAACTTGAAACTTGGAATTGATCTTAATCTTGAATCATGCTTTCCAAACCAAAAAAATTGTCTACGAGAGTGAACATTCTTCTTTCCCTCACCCATCCTTTCTCTCAGTTCAAATTTAAATCGTTAATTTGAGTCCACATCTTTTTGTTTGTATACAATAAGAAGAGGAGGAAAGAATTTCGTAAGGAATTGCCCTGTTAACTGCTACAGCTGACTATGGTTCTTTACAAAGTTAAACAATTAAAAATTTCATCAGATATCAAGTAAATTCAAAATATTTCAGTCGGTTGAAAAAAAAGAGAAAAGTAATTAAATAATTCGCAATTGATGACTGATTTTGTTTTGACAGGGAAAGTTAGCGTGTATCCTAGTTTATAAACATTTCACGGAAAATTTTAAATAACTTTTTTTGCTTACCTCCATAAGCACTGCAAACGATAGTGATGGACGATTGTCCCTCTAGGTAAGGCCCCATATACGTAATGTCATTCAAGTTGGGGTTAATGGATTGACCTGAACCCGCGGGCATCATTTTTTGGTCGGACATGAGGCGGAATTGAGAGATATCCTGTACTTCGAGGAGTGTCGGCGGTTCTGAAAAACAGGAAATCCCCTCTCAGTCTTTATACCTGTATACGTATTCTCCATGTAAATTGGGTTTCTGTATATTTACAGAGCAACTCTCTTCCTCACACACACACATTCCCTCCTCTTCCCTTCCCTCAGCATCCTCCGAGAAGAGAGTCAAGAAAATACGGTTGAGTTACTTCTGAAACTGAGGCAAGTGATTTTCTCTCTACCAAAAAGTCTACAATCTGTCTATTCTACTCCACCCCACACACACTCACTCTCTCTCCCTCTCCCCCTCTCTCCCTTTACAATAGTGTGAAGGGGGAGCACTTTGACGCACATAAATTCATTCAGGATGCAAATTCGAGTAAAACCAACAGCTAACAGCCAACTAAATGAAAACACTTGCACACTTGATATATTGTCACCATCCCTGCATTACATTTACTCCACACACACACACACAGAATTCACACAGAGATCGACACACACACTACATGAGATAGTTTTGCTTTATTTACACTTCCATTGTACTCTGTCGAGTGCTCAGCTTTCCTTCCACACATTGGCTTCCGCCATTGTTTGGTATGAAGAACTCTTTTCTCTCTGCTTCCTCTTTCTCTCTCTCTGTCTGCATTAACATAAACAGAGAGTGTGTGGTCTTTGAAAGAAACTTGTCCTCTCATCCCCTCTGCAAACACACACACAACACACACACAACACACACTCTCAGACTGAGAGTCTCAGTTGAATTGTGGAATCTTCTCCGTGTGTCTACTCTCTATTCTTTACAGCTGGTTCATTTTGAAATTATCAGAGTTTGTACAGGATCAAAGCATTATTTTCTTCGACTCTCTCTCTCTCATCCACTCTTCTGTACTCTGTTCAATGTGTACGCATAGCAATGTCAATTTGAGACAAATGGTAATTGTCCGTCTAAATCTTACTTTGCACATCCATCCTATCCATGTACCAAAACCAACTTACATTTATTTTTCTTCCTTATGGGAGGGTTTCTATGGTGAAAACAATTGAAGAGAGGGAGAGAGATAGGGAAAAATTTTATTCTATATATCTATTTCCACCTCACGACTCTCCTTATCTTCAGCCGCATATAAATTCTAATTATTGTCTCAAACACCACACGCATCCCTAAACCAACACTTCCATCCACGAGAGAGGGGAAAGACAGAGAGAGAGAGAGAAAATTTATGGATTTTTTCGCCATTAAAATTAACACTGAGCAGAGAAGGATCACCTGAATAATTTACAAAAAAAACATGCAGTTAGTCCCTCGGTAATTCAGGATTTAATTGATTTTTTATCAGTTTGAATTCCCCGGACACATCGTCCTTCCTCCGATCTTTTCCCTTTTGCTTTTCACTGTTGAAGAACAGGGGAGAAATCCCATTTGACTACGTCTTGACTTGGGCCATCTCAACTTCTCAGGATGCAGAAAAATGGGTTGGGAGCATATCGCCACATATGTTCACAAGTCAAACAATTTCTTGGGAAAAGACACACACACACACATAGGAGAGACGGAAAGAGAGAGAGACATTAAAAGATCAAGGTACATATATGTCAGCAATAAATTATTGGATGGAGAAGAAACCCTGACATTTACCCCGGGAATCGGATTCTTTTCTCCCTGGTAATTTGTGAGAGGTTTCTTTTCTCTCTCACTCTCTCTCTCTCTTTCTCTTTCCATTGCCTCAATAGACATGAATACGAGAGAAGACAGAGAGAGGGGAGAGTTTTATAGAAATAAAGTTGGTTTAAAACATACAGAAATAAACATACCTCACACACACAGCAGGAAACAGAGGGGAAGGCTCAACCTTTGTCTATTTCCATATATGGAATTATATATTCCGAGGGAAACTTCCTGCATGTACGAGAGCAGCAAGAGAAATATCTCAAGTGAAGTGGAAATATTAAATTTTAGCATTTTTTCCCTTTCTTTCTCTCGTTTTCCCTCCTTCTGACTCTTGTCAAAATGATTTTAAATGTAAAATCAATAATACGGAAATTAACCTACACTAATAATAAAAATGCTTCCACTCTCTCAAAATATTGTGAACCTACCATGTACGTATGCACTATGCACACACACACACGTTACGGGATGTGATAGAAAATTTTTTGGCTGGTACAATCTTGGCCGTTAGCACATTTTTTGTGTTGTTGATTCCATCGAAAAGAGACGGGGAGAGCACAAGGAGCAGATTTCTTTAGTCATGACTAATCGATTTGAATATCTCATGCAAGTCAAAGCACAAGGCCTTGCAAGGGAAAGAAAAGGCTGTGCGGAGAAAGTCTATTGGTTTCGTACATACGCACAGCGTATTATGTATATGTTAGCTGACTATTACATTTTCATGCAATTTTCAAAAAAGAATTCTATTATATTCCTGGTTGAAGTGAATTTTTTGATCGGTACATACACAACACTTTCTCCCCCTCCTCTCTCTCTCTCTCTCTCGGTGTATGAGGTGACAAAGGAGAGAGAAAGTATAAAAAATATTTGCAATCATCCTCTCACACCGGCTTCCTCGTTCCATGCGGAAGGGACATAAAAAACGCCGGGGAAAAATGAAATTCTTGGTTACAGCAGCAATGCTCCGAGTCAGGATGGGATGGAAAGGGAAATGAAAGCGAGGGGAAAAGCACTTTTTACTGGATGACCGACCCATCTGTGACGGACGGTACTCTAGTTTGCATGACTGATTCTTAACGTTGGAACTTCTTTTCATGTCAGGAGGGAAAATTATTAATCTGTGATGTGATATGCGATGTGATGTGTGCGTTAAGAGAGAGGAAATTTCCTTTTCTCTATTCCCGAGTTACCAGCAAATCTCTTCTCAAAGTGCCGTCAACTGCAAGTAGAGGAGGGAGGGGAGAGGAGAAAGTGAATATTTGGGAGTTGGCACTTTGAGCAGAAGAGCACAGACTAATTTCGTGTCAGTCACACAAAAGCCAGTTCACAATATAATAGTTTTGTGCATGAGAGTGAGTGAGTATGTGGAGGATCTGCTTATCAATCTTTGATCTGGATCATATGGATTTGTTCAAAAATCCCTTTGCATACTCCCATTATACACTTTTACCAATTTAATTTGGAGATAAATTATGTAATTTGTCTTTTAAAAATCTTACATAAGGATTATATTAATTTCTTCAACGGACTTACGAATAATTTTGAGGCGGGTAATGGAGTTGGTGGTTGGAGCATTTTTGTAGTCTACCCGACATCGATAATAGCCCGCATCCGTGGATTCCAACTCTCGGATCATGAGGGCAGGTGAACGTTTTGAAGAGGGCCATACTCGGAAGTAGAGGCGAAGACCCCAGTCATTCTTTAGTGTCAAGTGTCGCGGTTCGTTCTCATTCCTCGCGTCGTAGCTACACAAACACAGAGAGAAACGGGGAAAACCCCCAAAGGAAAATGGTGGTTTATTTTGCGAAATTTCATCTTTTTTTAACTTTTTTTATACCCGCTAAGATTTCCTCATACAACCACGCAGTCTTTTTGGTGACTTTAGAAAAAGAGAAAAAGAGAAAAAGAACAAAAGAGGAAAGTTTTTTTTGCAAAGTTTAAGGAGAAATCCACATTTATAATTCATAGATAATATACCCACACGCACACGTGCATAAATATCATGATATGACTTCTCTCTCTCCAACCTATTGTACAATAGTAGAGAAAGCCGAAGAAGGAGAGAGAGAGTACACCTCTTTAGGAAAACTTGCTTTCACCCTATTATGCCTATTACCGGGAAAATAAGAGAGGGAGAGAGGAAGAGAGGAGGATGAAAGGAGGATGGACATAAATATGAATTTTAAAAAACTATTTTGGGAACTACTAACGGAATTAAATAGAAGTTATGGCGATGGACTTTATAGGTCGTCAGGGCATGGACGAGCTTTTAGAGTCGTCCTCTTTCAACTGCACCCTCCACACATTTTCCCGGGTAAGATGAGAGAAAGGAAAGGAACGGAGAAGTCTCAAGGAAAAATTCACCTTTGGGGAACTCATAAAATATTCAAAAACTTTATTACGCGCCCTATTTGACTTAAGATGACGATTACTCTTCCACAATGTACTTTCTCCCTCCCCTCCCCTTCCCTTCCCTGACTACAAGACAAGGGAGTAGGGACTCTGCAAAGGGTTCTCTCCTATGACTGTGAAAGTGTGAATGGAAAAGGGAAAGAAAAAAGGGTTCTGTACTCGTGACATGGTTTGTGAATTGAAAGTTATATCCCTTGCCTCCATCACTATCACTTTGACTCCCTCGGATCTCTTCAACTTGGCATCTCATCCCAGTCCCTCTCTATATACAGACTACATATATATATATATATATATATGTGTGGAAGAAGGAATTTTTAGAACGTACATTTATACGTACACTGTACATACAAAAAGACTTCCCCCTCGGTCTCGTTTTTTCTGAACACTTTTTTTTCGCTATTGCCATTTATGTTGTGTGCGTGTGTCACTTGGAGTTGACAGATGTACAGCTGGGAGGAGGGGGGATGTATTTACTTGGAGTTCCCAGAGAGTTGACTACTATTTTTGATATTGTCCATATGTGGGGATCGTTCTTCTACATACATATCGTATATATTAAATCATGATCTCGACCATACTCATAGAGTGTGTGTGCATGCGTGTGTGTACTTGTCTCCGTTTGTGCATTACACATCCAATGATTATTGCATTGTATGTACAGGAATTCCCAGTATAAATGTAAGATTTGATTTGTACAATTTTTTCTGAAATACATACACAATTTTGGAATATTCTCTATTTCCACTATTACATTATGTAGGGATTTTTATGTATATATATATAAAGTAACATAGAATACTGGGAGACTATCTCTCAGTACATTGCACATATATTATGTATTGCTATGATGAATCTTAACAACAAGAAAAAATTCAAAAGTTTTTTCATTTCCCCTGAGACTTTGGGAAGGGATGGGCTTTCTCAGAAATGTGATATAAAGTGATCTCTGGATGCAGATTAAGCTGGTCGTTCGTGGTACATCTAGCTCAGTGTCCTGGTCGTCAATATTTTTTTGGGGAGGAGGGGAAATATTTTGAAAGTTTTAATACTTTGTTCCTATTTTTAGATTTTGTATTTATGAAGGAAATCATAGATGAAAAAGGGAGGAGGCCAGATTTTGGATTTTAGAATTGATTTGAATTTGAAATTTTTAAATTGAGTACAAAATATTCTGATAATTATTAATTTTCTTATTTACTTAATATTGTATTTTGAATTATGAAGGATTTTAGGATATATTCCTAGTTTACCATTTTTTGCCCCAAGTTTTTATTGAATTGGGATTCTGGATTTACTAATCTTCCACAATAAAAACAAATAATTAGAAAAAGTTGGTCAACTATTAATTACCTATAAATTGGACTGCCAGAAGCATCCTTGAACCACAGGATCATGGAGACATCCTCCGAAGAATTTATGGCACAAGGAATTTGACCGACTGTCCGGACAATCCCCGATATCTCTCGATCTGAAAGACAAACACAAAATAATAATAATAACAACAACAACAACAACAATTTTAATGACATTTCTTTCCAACTTTTTCTCTCATCACATGATAAAGAAACTCTCAATTCAGCTCATAACTTTGGCAGAACCTTGCAAAGTTTTTATTATCTCGTTGCAAAAACTTTACTTTGCAAAAATCCTAAATATTATTACTTCTTACACTTTCCCAAAAAAATGTAGCAAATTTCATTTGTTTTTGGTCAAATATAAAAAAATAATACAGGGGAAAGCATTATTAAATAAAAAAGAGCATTAAAATAAAAATCCTGCAAATATGAGTGAACCCCATTTTCTAACTGCAACCCCATTTTAATCTGTACTCCTTGTCCCTCTACACATAAATAAAGGGGGACAGGAAGGGAAAGAAAGGGCATATTAAAATTGATTACATTTGCTCGTGTAGGACAAATTATCGCTAATTGCGATATTAATTGCCAGGACGAGGAGGAACCGGATGGACAGTGTTGGCACTACCAAATGGAAATTGTTAAAAACGGAGGACGGTGACGAAGAAGACGCGGGAAGCTGGGAGCCGGGTAATAGGAGGAACGGCGGGAGCAACAGCATATTTTGAGGCAATTTAGATGCCAAACTTTTAGAGGGGGAAACTCAGGTTACATGTTTCGTGTGTGTTTGTATGTGTGCTTTGCTTTTTCTCCTGCTTTTGCGTGTGTACACTCCTTGTGTGTGTGTGTGTGTGTATCTACACAAATGTGAGTGGAGGGGGGAAGAGGAGGAGGAGGATGATGTCAAACTTTATACACGAACACCAAGATTTTCTTCCTCCTTGTGGGTGTAAGAGTGCCCCACCACACACACATCGTACACCAAAAAAACACGCATTGCATTGCATTCATGAGAAAGAGAGAGGGAAGGTCGGAAGTGGGGGAGGGCCAGACTGTGCAACTGTGCACAGGGAAAGAAAGAGGGAGAGAGCCTTCTTCTTCTACTCTTCCCTTCCTTTGAAGATTGAGTATCGTTTCTGCTCCGTTGACAAAAATCCGATGCTCTCTCTCCCTCTCTCTCGATACTCCCGGAGATCACTCAGTAGAAACCACCAGGAAAACTTCAAACCACAATGACGACGAGGATCCACCATAAACACGGGAGTGTGTGTGTATGAATAAGAAGTAGCTTCAATGTTTATCAAAGGGCACACACACCCTCACTCTCACTTTTACATGCACTGTCATGGTATGGTGGGGGGCGGGACAGGGAGAGACACTTTTTCCATATGTGTGTATGTATTCCCCCGAAAAATTCACTTTCACACATACATACAAAATTTTCTGGCCCAGCTCAGTCCACTACATCATGAAAGATCTTTTTTCCTGTCTCCCCTACTCCTCTTCTGATGACAATTAAAGTTTGTTCTTGTCAAACTTTTTCCAGTTTCGAGAGAAAAAATGAGACTCCGGGAATTTTATTCATCAATATTTTGAAAAAAAATAACACAAAACGAAATTTCCTTCTAGTTGCTTGAAGAGTCCTTTGAAATCCACAGAAAATTCCAGTCTTTGTTCCAACTGTCCTCTTTTCCCTCTCGTGAGCTTTCTCCCATTTCACGGGAGCGTGAGAGACAATGAGGGCTGAGGAGGAGGACAGGGTAGAGAGGTACAAATAAAAACTTTTTTTTGAAAATTAAAAACTTTTAAATATTTTTATTCTGTTTTGTTGTTTTCCAAGTATTGTGAAAATAATAGTCTCATTAAATTGACACTATAATATAATATTGTACAACAAAGTTTTTGAGTGTGTGTGTTCAGGGTACACAAAGAATGAGTGAGGCTCAAGTTGGTGGTTAGAAATTGACTGTGCCGTCAAAGCAAAGCTAAAGCTGACTGAATAAAGAAGCTTGTGTAAAGTTTTAAAGCTCTTTTCTCTCTCTCTTATTTTTTCCTTTTACTATTTTAGTTTCTTCTCACTTCTTCCCTATCTTCACTATTACTGACTGTGTGTGTGTTGTGTGGATTGCTGTGCTTTGGGAGAGGTATAAAAAGATACCAGGACAAAAACTGGTGGAGCTGACTCCTCCTGTTATTGCTCCTTCCCTATGTGTATGTGTTGAACAACAACCCTTTGCTGTTTTTTCCCAAGGAATAAAAAAATGTTTTTCCTATCTCTCTCTCTCTCTCTCTTCATATGGCCTGTGTTAAATGTGTGTACGGAAAGAGAGTACTCCTCCACACACACGCACGCACACACAGAGAGGAAACAGATGAGTTGATACAAGTTCATATATATAAACTCACCCTTGTTCTTCCATCCTGAGATTTAGTTTGACTTGAAAGTCTCTCTCTCTCTCTCTCTCAAAAGAATTCTCATCATTGGATCTCAGCCCAAGTATGTAGCATAACATGGCAGAACAACATTTTCTCTCCGAAACTCTTTTATACGGACTGTGGATGAATGGGTAGAGTAAGAAAGGCAGAAAAAATTATATGAGCCAAGAGAGTGATGGGGAGAAAGAAAGGAGAAAAAAATTCAGTTAGGTGCAATGATCCTCTGGTTTCTTTTGAAACTGTAAAAGAAAAGAAAAAAGATTTTGAGAAGGAACAATTACAATCTCTCTCCTCTCCTCCACTCTACTCTACGACGTACTTAATTAAACATAAAATTTAATTCCGACTACTCATTTTAAACTACGTCATTTCTTGGTTCCCCTCAAATCCATGTATGTAGTGAATAAAAAAGAACACACTAGCAAAGCGCTGCATTGTGTGGAATTGGATTCAATTCAAACTAGAAAGGCTGTGTGCTTATTAACTCAATCCCAAAATTATTAAAAATCAAAGGACCCTGTCGGATAAGAAAGGAAATTGGCCCCCGAAACTAGATTCTGTCGAAATTCAAAATTTCTCAAACAACATGGTCTCCATTTTGGGCTCATCCTGAACACTTTTCTTCATGGCACTAAAAAATTTCAACCGTTGGGTCACCCGTTACAGGTCAAAATGTGACCCCTGTATGGGTATAGGGCTAAAATTTAGTCTAAAAATCGGAAAAGAATCACACGTATGCAAAATCATATTCCCTACGATCCTGTTTTTTTACATTTTCAAATTTTTGAAACCTGTGACCTCTGCCCGAGGTCAAAGTTTTCAATGACCTTTTTTACTGAAAGGGGTCACCGCCAGAGGTCACTTTTCAACGTGACCTCACGAGGTCACGAGATCACTCCTGAGGTCAAAAAATAATTTCCTTCTGTGGAGTTGTTTTCGAGGTCAATATCAGCTATTCCATCAAGTTTCATGAAAATCGAAGAAGTTACGCAATAATTATGACATGATTGACACATGCACCTTCTGCACAGAAAAAGGCAATATTTTGACCAACTAAAAATACTGCACGTGATTCAGATGCTGTCGGATTTTCATGAAACTTGGTTTAATGCATAATATAAATAAATATTCCCATACGGACACCTTCTAACCGTGACCCCGGCAGGTCAAAGAGACAATCCGACGAAAGTGCACAATATAAACGTTAGCTTTGAAGTCTTAATTGATCTCGGTTAAAAATCAAAGCCTTATCTCACATAGAAACATTCTGAATGTAATCCGGTCGTGGGCATATTTCATTGTAATTCACTTGACCTTAAAATGGCGGGGGCCAATTCATGCATTCTGGCCCCCGAACGTGTTTGTTATACATCATTTTGTCGGCCGTGAAATTCTCTACAAAATGTGTTAATCCGGTTCGGGGACCAGAATGCCTTCCATTACACCTCCTATCCGACATGGGCCTTTCAAGTAAATATTCTAATTAAATAACTTTTATTTTCTCAAAATTAAGTGTGTAATGTTCATAATATTTTATCAAACAAAACTTTGTTGGAGTCAACTTAAAATTGACATGATCGTGACTCATGACGTGTGGGAGAGGAACAGTTGCACTTCCGTGAATTTATTTTAAAATGCTACACATAAACATTTTGCAAAAATTTTGTTTTCAAACGAATTTAATTGAATAATAAATTTTAGAATGAATTCCCTGAAGCTCATTCTCCCCTGACACTTTTGACACCCACTTCCTGTTGTGCAAGAAACAAGTTCAAATTATGATACTCCACATTTTGAAGGAATGTGTACAGATAAAATATTTTCCCTTTGTACGCCCTATTTATGTCAGAACATGATTGGAGATTAAATATGTGTAAGGCATCCTTTGACCTTCATACCAAAATTTCTTGGAAGAGGCCTAGTGACTTGGTCCGATGAAAATGATTACTTTCATCCTGATTTGTATATTTAATAGTTAATTAATTGTGACTGCACTTCTGCATGGAGAATTTTGCAACATTCCTCCGAGGTGCATCCATTCAAAATGAATGTCAGATGATGAGTGTAACGGTCAGTAATGATGATGATGTGACGAGGTCACATCATAGGAAAATGCATTTTAGCCTCTTGACTTTGGGTTCAGCGCTTGAACAACCATTGAGAGTCGTAATGCAATACACATGAGGATCTTTGTATCTGGAGGATCAAACGACCAAAGATTGACTTGACATGATGCCCAAGTGCCATGAGATGCCAAGAGATGAAAGAGAGAGTGTGTGTGTGTGTGTGTGGTGGATCTGTACAAGATCTAAATGTGGCCATATTCAAGGTACTTTTGTAGAGGGATATCAATACCCGTATCGTTTTCAAAGCTAACATTTTTCTACATATTTGTAGCAGATGTGATGTGTAGTGAAGAGGAAATACTTTTTTCCTAGCTCTGTTTCTCCATGAAAACTTGTAAATGTAGCCTTTGGACGGAATACATTTGTAGGGAAAATGTAGGGAAATGTCAAAAGAAATTATTTTGAATAAAATTCAGAGTTTGACTTCAATTTATAATTATTTTGACAAGGATTTTGGTGGAGGAAGATTAAAACTATTACCTTCCACTCTGTTCCTTTCAAAACAATTTGTAGTAAATAATGTTCAATGAACATACTCAATTTTTTCTGCACGTGCAATCTCCAGAGCGAGACAACATGATACATGAAATTTTTGTTGGTAAATACAAAAAATTTACAGATTGAAAGCTCTCAGGTTTAATTAGCATCTGAATATGTGACTCCATATTTCAAAGGGACATTTGAACGTCACATATTATAATTAAATACGAAGAAAACAGTTTTGAAACGTTCGGATATGATGACATTTTGGTACAAAAAAATTCTGTTCTATTTTCGACGACAAGTTTATCAAAAATATTTTTAAAAATTACAATGCACGTATGATCCTAACAATTTTTTAATTAATAAAAATACACATGAAATATCTAGGCCCAGGTGTGACCAGGTGGGTACCAGAAACATGGAAACTATTAATTGCTAAATTATTTCAAAATTAAAAATCTCCAGCCGATGTGGGCAAAAATTGCCGTAAGATTTCTGTTTCAATTGACATACAAATTGAAAATCGGTCGCTAGGAATAGGAACAAGGTTTCTAATTAAATTCCACAAAATTAGTACCTAACAATTTTTGTGTACACAATTTCTCCTCCGTATTAATTTGGTGATAGAAATTCTTAACCGAAATTGTAATGACACTTCTCCCTGTGAATCTAAATGAGTTTTCAAATTCTGATCCTAATAAGTATTTTCCCCCGGACATTAATACGTCAATACAGTAAAAACATCTTATTAGGGAGTATAAACATGGTAGCCATTGAGTCGAGAGTATTGGGGCTACCAGTCCCCTTCAAACCAGAACCAGAGGAAGAAAAAGGGACTCGGGAATTGTACACGTACTAAATATTTACGAGCCAAGAAGTGAAAAAAATTTACTGGAGAGAGAGAGAGAGGAAAAAAAGTCATGCTGAACGTCTTCATCTCATTCAATTGTGGAATGAAAGAGTAAGACATGCTGCTTGCTGGGTTTTGGTAGCGGGCGGGTGTATACCATTTGACGTCATTTCATTTGAACGAGAGTCATCCCTGAATTATGGTTCTCGGAGGCTCATCAAGCCCTTTTTTTATCTTCGCTCTTCCATATAAAGGAACTTGTCCAATATTTCACACATCGAATGGAATCACAGTAAAAATATTACCGACCCCATATCCCTCCACACACACAGGACACTCATCCTCTCTCTCTCTTTCTTTTCTTTACGCACACACTCACCCTCTGTACATTACATTACAGTTCATATGATGATAACTCTTTCCCTCCGTCCTTCTTTTCCTTTTTCTCTCATCCCCAAAATTTTGGCCAGCTCTCAACAAGTATTATCTTTATTTTACGTAATTTAAGACGAATCTTATCTTCTCCAGCCTCCATCCTTCTCTTCTGCCCCTGTCATTTCAAGACTCTTTTTTTATCCTTGTCCTCCTCTCTGCCTCCTTTTCCTAACAATAAACCATTACATTGGATTTCTCTGGGTGAAAGCGTCACTTTCAGTTCTTTCATGGACCCCTTCTCCTCAACATGCCCAGGATGACCAGCATCGTTCAAAGCAATTGAATTCCTTTATTCTTCTTAGGGTAAAAATGATATTGTCATATTTCTTCAAATTCCCTCATGACATCTGCTAGAGGGATGAATGGGAATATCATTAAATTTTAACTAAAATTAGTCTACTATATTTTTCTCATTTTCCCATAAAAATTTGAGAGGAAGGAACGTCTGGTTATAATCTTAAGTACCTGGAATGAGGAGGGAAGGGTGGAGAGATTGTGTAGGCATATGTGTGTGTGTGTGGGCTCAGTCTCCTGGAACTGAGAAGAAGAGACACTTGAGAGGAAGAGGGGTTGAGACTGTTCGAGTAGTTTTTTGTGAGAAGGTGCCCTGGAAAAGTACTGGACTGGATTGAGAGACTAAGCTTATTTGCTTATTGAAGAGTTCTACTCTTCCTCTCTATGTCTATATAACTATATATACAATATTCGCTATTCTTTCTCACAATTATGTACCATGCACAGTATTTCTTGTGCCCTATCGTAGGATACCGTATTTAGTCGTAAAACATTTCTAAAAGAAACTCTGCAATGGCAAGAGAAATTTTTTGAAGCGTTTGAGAATAAACATGATAAATTGTTATGACACAATCAAAAAATGTGTAGAATTTTGACCCGGATATTAGTAAACAAGACTAGCCGGGGTTTGGGTGAATGATTACGGTACACAGGCATAACTTCTGTACACACCTTACCCCATACATTCTATCAGCTGGTACAGTTGAGTTGAGTCAGATAGGTACAAGATGAGACTTTTCCTCCTTCTCTCCCTCTCCTCCTTCTCTCCCGCTTCAAATGTAGTGCAATGCAATATATTTGGATGGTTTAGAAAGAGACCAGAAAGAAAATGGCATATTTCCCAAGACACATAGTCACACACACGATTTTATAGCTCAAGAATCCATCCTATGAATTTCCTACGTATGACCGCGGATTGGAGTCGGGGAGGAGGGGAAACATTGATAAAATCCCGTTTTCTCCACTCTATGAATTTATATTATAAAAGTAAAAATGCCTCAGTATGTGCCTCATGTATGTGTATGTGTGTGGTACATATATAGGGAAATGGAAGGAGTGGAGGTGCCGATGATGTTCAAATCTCTTTTTTCCCCTTGGTTTCCTTCCCGCATTTGTACTTTTTGAGTTTCCTTCCTCTGGTATGGTCTTTCCTGACACTCAAACGCTCCCCTTCCCTTTCCTTGTGTGTGTGTGGGATCCACCCTCTCTCGTGTCGTTGTATTTACAGTCCTCGCATATATTTAACATATTTATTAGATAGACGAAAGAGAGAGGAGGAGGAGTAGGCTGTAAGAATCCAATGTAAACAGAAGAGTGTATCAGTTCACATCAAGTGGAAACTGTTTTGCCAGTTCAGACAATATTGAATGTTGACAGACAGAGACAGACAGTAAGAGAAGAGAAGAGGAGGGAGCATTTCGTCCAAGTGTCGAGGAAGAGTATTTGCAACTTCAATTGTATATTGTCTTCTTTGTATGTACTCCTCTGTACAACCAAGGAACCCAGAACATCAAGCAAAGATATTCTCTCTCACTTTCTCTCTCCTCTCTTCACCTCTCTTCCCAGTCTCAAATGTGTATTATACACTTTGTATTTATATCTGTAATCTTGATTCCAGTGACTCCCCTCCTCCAACTCTCTCTCTTTCTCTTTCCGTGTGCCTGTGTTTATTTTTCTTTGTTCTTCCACCCTCCATTCTTCCTTCCAGGGAATTTTCATATAATCTTCTCCGAGACACTCACTCACTCCAGGAAACTACAACTATTTATTTGTACACCCTTCTCTTACTTTTTCTTTACCTTCTTCTCTTTCTCTCTCACACTCACACAAACTCTCCACATACAATTTTCAGTATGCTTTCCACACTTTTCAAGAACGCAGGAAGAGTTTTGAGGAGGAAAGAGTACGTGAGGAAGTATGCAAATCTTTGAGACTGTCATCTTACCATAAGAATTCTGACAATCTTACTCTGTAACTTATTCGGGTGTGTGTTACTCCTCTACTCTTCCTGGACATCATGATGCACAACACAATGAAATCCTTTCAGTATCTTGTGGGAAATTTTAAATGGAGACGAGGGATGCGGATGTACTCATTCAATGGAAGATTGTCTTTGATTTGAATGTGTTGACACGCAAAACATGTTTCTCTATCCTCTTTTTCTTTACTCCATTCACTAAAATATTCTCGTTCATTAAAGGATAGGATTAAATCTAGAAATACAAGAAATTGTACTTAAAAGATTCATCAATTTTATTCTCAATTAATGCAATGGTCAAAAAATTGTAGAAGAAATTCTGAGTGAATGAATGGCACAAATTGTAACTAATACTTGGAAAGCCGTGTATAATTGAACTCCGATATTTTTTTGATTCTCTCACAATTTTTTCATAATCAGTTTAATGTTGACATCCTCCCGATTTTTTATGCCATTTAATTGTGTTGACATGAAAGAAAGGAAGAGGCGAGTTGATACGAGGTGGGATGATCCCCGTTTGTTGAAGAGCCATTTCTCTCCTCCACACACACACACAACGATGAGCGTATTAATTCCATTGCCAATTGGACCAACCTCCTCCTCCCTCCCCCTTGTCACATTAATCCATTTACTGATATCCTTTTTGCACAAAAACAAGGGTACTTCTGTACAGGGCGGATAAATGTCTGTCTTCATCTTCCAAAGTGGCGAATGCCAAGAATGATGGGAGGAAGAGAGAAGGAAAAAACGAACCATTGTAATCTAGTAGATGACAACACTTTTTTTGTCAGTACATTTAATCTTGTTCTTTGTTTTTTCATATTTGATTTTTTTTCAACACACGCCCTCCCCACACACACACGCAGTCTTACTTTCTCGCTTGTGTACAGATTTCTTGATGTAACAACATTAGAGTGTATTCTAAAAGCGTCATTAAATGTAACTGCTTATTGTGTGTCCCGGATTTTTTGGGAAGATCAAAAAATTTTAGGAATCTTCAAATCCACGGAAGAAAATTCCAGATGAAAATTTCAAAATGGTGTCTTGTTCAAGCGTACATATTTTTAAATATGCCTTTTACGGATTTATGAAAAGCAATAATTATCTCAAGTGGCCCACTATGGAATGGAGCATATGGCAGACAACACAGGGAGTGTTGACAGTACAATTTAGAATCTTCCCCTCTTCTTCGTGTCCCCCCAGAGACAGGGAAAATGTTTGGAAAAAATTGTGTGTTGGTTGGAACTCTGTTCCAAAATAACGTATCA
Source organism: Pygmarrhopalites habei (assembly GCA_009870185.1). NCBI lineage: Eukaryota > Metazoa > Arthropoda > Collembola > Symphypleona > Arrhopalitidae > Pygmarrhopalites > Pygmarrhopalites habei. Next base: position 45,055 of record WJFB01000009.1, read on the forward strand.
AACTGTGCGTGTGTGTATCCTTCTCTCTCTCCTTTTTTTGAGAGTGCGGATGTACGAGGTTTATTCGCCAGATTGTGGAGTGGAAGAAGGGAAAAAAATTTGTCAAATGGGCTCAAAGTTTTTGGCTTCCTTTCAAAAACTATTCATCTATTTATATTTTCCTTTCCCTTTGACAAGCTCATTTTTCTCGTAAATATGTAATTGGCAGGGATAACTTTTCATATTAGATCATATCACATCCGTCAGTGGAAACGTTTATGGCGGACTTGGCAGGCTGTTTCTCTCTATCTACATCTCTTCTTGTCATCTCCATCAGACTAATTTTTAAATAAAATATCTTTGTGCATCATTTACACTCATTTAATCTTGTAGTTGATCATGAACTTTCTTGAATCTCTTCCTCTCTCTTCACCACTCCTTTTCTTTTCGCAAGGTTTGTTTCAAATGAATGTTGCAAACTAGTCTTTCTGTTACGAGTCGAAATTGGGCATTGGCATTGTTTTTATTTTCCTCACACAAAGTTGCATTATTCTCGGGTAATAACAAATATTTGGTAATAACAATCTTTAAAATCAAAATTAGAACAATTTTAATAATTCCTCCTTCAGAATATTGTACAAATTTTAGACGGGTTGTTTAGTAGAATCGTAGGATGTGATGATAGCAGGTGCCTGTTTTTGTTGCAGAATTTTCCCTTCTCTTTTCTTTGTGAGTCTCCACAGGAGAATGATGAGTGCACAGAATGCAAATGTGATGGTGGTTCCAGCTGAAATTTGTTTTAAAAATTTTAATATTTGAATCTTTTAAAAAAATTTGAATTCATTCTTCTCTCTGTAGCACCTCAGATGATAATTTTTCTAAAAAATTTCGTAGAAGCTTCTACTGTAAACTACATATGTAAGAATGACTGGGTTGTGAAAGAGGATTTACGGTGACTTGTTTTTTCTTGAAAAATTGCTAAAATATTTTTGAAAAAAAGATTATCCTTAATCACAAGAGATACGAAAATGACTCAGATTTCCCAAGAAATTGAGTTTCATTCCTTCAACCGCCTAAAGTTTTTTTTTGCCAATTTGCAAAATTTAAAATAAGCTGCAAAGCAATGCAGAGGAATTTGTCTCTCTCTTTAAGTAGAATACCCTCCGGTTGCTCTAAAAGAATTCCCTAGAGCTCAAGATTTTGGCCTCAATTTGCAATTCAGAGCAATTCGCAATTCACAAAGCGCCAAAAGTCTCTCTCTCTTCTCGTCTCCCAGCACAGTTTCAGAAAGAGCAGCAGATTTTTCCGTACACATATAGGTACTGCTATGTAACATTTGAATACATTTGCAAATATATTTTTTTGCTAAGGAAAAAAGGAAGAAAGAGTTACCCGCAAAAGTTTTGATTTCGATTCCAGAGTGCGGGTAAAATACTTCCAAGATAGAGACTCCTTCTTGACTATCGTTGGTTGTACTCTGACCCTTGTCCACGACGATGATGAGCGGTTCCCTTGTTGTTGTTGTTGTGGGTGTAGTAGTTGTTGTTTGTGTTGTAGTAGTTGTAAGTCTCCGGGTGGAAGTCAATGGAACTGGAGTAGTTGGCTCAATTTGGAGTGGGATAGATTCTCTCTCAGTTAAACTCATAGGCTGTTCAGTGGTTGTAGTAGTTGAACCTTCCTCTTCATCCTCGACAATGATCTCAAGGACATGACTCGCAATCTCCATGAAATCCAACCCATTTATCAAATTCGCAAAGAATTTTTCGCTGAAATCAAGATTTTGAAATGGATTCCCAAATTCCCCACCTAACAAATTGGCATTTGTGTCCTCACTCGTATTTGCATCTTCTCCATTTTCTGGATTTTCATCTTCATCCTCATCCACTCCTTCGGAATGATTACTTGTCACCGTTTCATGACTACTACTACTTTCACTGCTACTACTTTCATCCGAGCTACTGTCCTCCTCACTAGAATTTTCTTTATTGTTCGTGTCTATCTTGTCATCTATCTTATCATCTTCTTCAGAGCTCGAGTCAGACTCGGATGAGGAAGATGAAGAGGAGGAAGAACTATCAGGGATCCTCTCGGCATCCTCTTCCAGTGTAGGTGGAGGGAAAATCGGATGAGTGACCAAGCCATCAGTTGAAGATGATGCAGAATTGTTGAGAATTTTCAAATTTTCTGGATTCAATCTTTCCGTATCATTTTCATAAGTAGGTTCCAAACCACGGGACACTTCATTGTCAAACTTTTCAGGGAAATACGGGTAGAATATTTGAAGTGGATGGATCCGGGCTGTTCGTAATTCGTAAATTGAGCCGAGTGTGGGGGCTTTGAATGAACCCACTTTCTCCGTCCGGTAATTCAGTCGGATTGTCCAGGCATCTCCTAATTAATTTAGATTGACAACAAAAAACCATAAACAAAATTCTCTCAAGAACAATTTAATATGCACATTCTTTTAATATACATGATCAATTTAAAGGTGCATCTTAATTGGGAAATGATTAGAAATAATGTAAAAAAATAACCTTCAATAAAGACGATGAGTGTGATGGTAAGAGCAGAGACAATTTTGAACCAGTCCATCCTCACTCAAATTTGATTGAGAGTTTGTGAGAACAGGGCTAGAGTGACATGGACAAAGGGGGGGATTTTGTTATGGAATTTTCCTTCCTAAAAACTATCTGTTTGTATGTGTGTGCCTGTGTGTGTGTAGTCAACTGAAGCGTTCATTTGGTATGAGTGGAGGAATTCTTTGGAAAAATAATATTATTCACAATCATGAATGCTCATGAATATATTTTTTTTGCATGGATATTTAATTATGAAATAGAATATTATTATTACTATAATACACATCGAAATTTGCAAAGCTGAAAAAATACCATATACTTTTTTGTCCTCTCTGCCTCTGCTGTGTGTACCACGACAGTGTTCTTGTGTACATGCAATCGTCCGGAAGAGCACATCCGTTGTAGTTTTTAGTTTTTTATACAATTTTTGCATTTCAATGCACGAACGTGGATCTCCTGGATTATTATGTTAAGTATACAGTACGGAGTTCAATGCACATATATGTAGACGAGGAGTAAGTAGCATGGTAACTTTTAGAATTTTGTGTGTGTGTGTCGCTCAAAATAATATAGTGAGAGATTTTTTGATGCAGTTTGTTCTGGTCATTTGATTAGCCCCTGACACACACACACACTTAAGTACATGCTCACAGGAATATAAACAAAAACTTGCATGTTTAGCAACTTTAATTGTTCCGTTCCATACTATTTTCTACTAGGAATTTTCCCTTTCCCAAAAATACAATGGTGGGGGAGTGGAGGGGGCTGACTTTGACTCTGGGTCTCTGACGTCAGTTTGATCTTCTCCATTGTGTCATAAGGTCAGAGTCAATGAGGTGAAGGGAATTGGGAAGTTCGCTTATTACTCATGTTGAGCTGGGAGGAAATGATGTAGAGAGCAGAAACTGGTTGGAATGGAAAAGTTGGTACGGGAGCGCTATCAAGGGTACAAAGAGTGAAACTCCCGGAACGGGTTTTCTCGTACTGAGTCATAGGGTGCATGACGAGGGCATCGTTTCCAGTTTTTGAAATCACGTTAAAGGGAAACGTTTTGCCCATCGCAATTTTGACCATTTCAATTTCGTAGGATTAATTCATAGGTTAACTGATTTCAGAGTGTGGCAAAAACACAATGAAAAAAAACTAAAAATAGAATGTTTACTCAATTCTAAGAATTTAAAATGGAATTAAATGAATAAAAAGACAAAGAATCGTACAATTGAATTTACTGCCGCGTTCAGTGAATGCTGTTTACTAAATATATATTTTTTGAACATTATTAATTCACACACCAATTTCCAATCTCATTTTGTAAACATATCAAATAATACGTCATTCGAAAATGTATTCACAAGTAAAAAAGGAGATGACTGAAAATGTATCGTGTCATAGTTAGTCATGCAGCTACTCAAATAGCAAGGTAACGGTTTGTCAATAACAAACATGTTGACTCACTAACCTACCTCAAACTTTCACTCCTGTTTTCCACAGAGTAGATCACAGCTAAATAATTGATGTTCAAATGATGTACACACACTGTCCATGTCCTTTTCAATGGACATATTTTTGCAAATTTAGCAGCAATCAATTCATCTTTACATGCACATATAAATTTCCGAGAACTCTCTATGAACCAATGGAGTATTCCACGGATCGTCAATATTGAGTTCCCAAAATTATCAAAAGAATTTTTTTCCTCTTTTCCTGTCATTTCTCCATGAGGGAAAAAATTTTATGCAATTCTTTACACAATCCTACTCTAGTCCCTGTGGGCCATCTTACGCTATTTTAAAACCATTCATTTTTATTTACATTTACATTCACGCTAAACTCAAACAACGCACACACTGTTTCAAACCCTTTGATTTAGAAAATGGACTAAAAGCTCTCTTAATTATATTTAGCCTACCAATACTGGCCTAAACTACAATTTGCCCATATCACGTTGAACTCTGGCTCGTCCGCCATACCTTTCTTAATTACTTTTTTCTCCCACACAAGCAATTAAAAAACATCCTTTCTAAATTTAGAAAACCCTCAACAATTCCTAAATTTTCCTTCCATTCACTTTACCCTGTAACATAATTTGCAAAAATAAAAAGCCTCTAATTTTCACCCTGCCTCTCTCTCAAATTGTGGACTTTTAAGACTGAGTGTGTGGAACCTCCGTAATTTTCTTTGACGGGTTGAATCTGCTCAAAAAGCACTTACACTTTTTCCAAAAAGATATTTTTAAAGCCGGAAGTGTGGGGGAGGAGCAACTTGAAGAGTGAGGGAGGCGGTGGGGAAGAGAAGGCACACACACACAATTATGGGATAGTCTACCCCTTTGTCTCAAAACTTTTCGCTCTTTCCTTCCTCCTATGCACTTGACTAAGCATGGGGAGGGAGGGAAGGGAACCACACGGAACATTTGTAAACTTCAAGTGTGATTAAATTTTTGCTGTCGCATTATTATCATTGCCAGGACGGACGTATTGTTGCCAACTTTTTCCGCCGCCCCTCCCATCCCTCGTTTATGCGAAAGAAAGGGAAAGGGAACCGGAGAAACGGACAAGAGCAGAGAGAGAGAGGAGAGGGAGAGAGAAAAAACTTTTATTTCGTCCTTTAGCAACAATAAATTCCATAAGTGCTCCCTCAAGCATTTGTCTTTCGTCTCTTCTACTTTATCATTGTACTCCACTCCCACTTCCACTATATTTTTCTCTCCAACTCCAAACAGCCGACACAGACCATCCTCCTCTTCCATTGTACAGACACACACAACAACTTTTATCCCTTTATAATTCAACATCCATAAAATGTATCCACTGTAAAAAAATATCCTTCGTACATTCCTCTTCCTTTTTCTTTCTTAATCATCCTCTGCACTTGAATGAAGCTTAATCAAATTTGTGCATTAAGAGAAATCACATCCTCCCAGTCAGTCTTTCCCTCTCCTTGTGTGTGAGTACTCCATCTTCGAGTTTCCATTTTTAACCAAACATTGTTTTAAAGAAAAAAGCCTCCCGGCTCCAGGATCATCTCACAATTTATTCCACTTTCTCTCCCTATTCCTCCCTCCCGGTTTTCAAAAATACTTTCAGTTGACAGGGCGTCGGGGGAGTCTCTGATAAAACTCCGAGGGGAGAGGAGAAAATACTGTTTCGTCCATCTCAAAACAAACCCAGAACTGAAGATACGAGTCGTACACGCAATAACAATTTGTACTAACTTGCTCCCACTAACAATTATTTTACAAATTTTATTATGAAAATGAATTTCGAATTGAAATGAAAGTTAATTCGTAATTATCAATTTATCCAATTGAAATTTTCAAATAAAAAAACCTATTTTGAAAGGAATCTCATATCAATACAAACCACTGGGCTACAATCGTAGGAACTACGGTAAATGCTATAGGCATAACATACAAGTGAAAGTGAGGGGAAAGGTCCACTGTTGATTTTATTCCGTTGAAATCATAGCAGTCCATTTTTGTCTATAGAAGAAAAAGCTGAGGCCTGGAAAGCAGCATGATGCCCCTAATTTTTTTTTTACTTCTGTCCTGGTGGTACTGCATTTGTATCATCCTTTTAATATTTCGTGGCTTCTCCTCGCCCGCCGTTACTTCGGTACAAAGACACTCGTAAGGACAATTCTCGTTCTCTAGCACACACACAACCAGTTAACTATGGACTTTCTCTTTTTCTCCCCGCCGTTTTTTCATTTATCTCTTCTTCGTCTTCCTTTCCTAAGCTCCACTGTCATGGAGGAGCTAAAGAGGCGAACTGCATCTGTGTGTAGTCAACAAATCATGTTTTTAGGCACAACTATTAATTAATTTCTCTCTTTCTCTTGGCAGCTTTCCTACCCTAAACTTGGCCGTCTCCCTTTTGATACACTTGCATGGCTTCTCTCTCCCTCTCTCCATGGTCGCGTGGACTCTCCAGACGCTGGAGAGCAGGGGATGTGGATGTAGATTTGGAGGGGAAAAAATTGAGAGAGAAAGAAATCAACCGTTGGTCAGCTTCAGTGTCTGTAATATACTAAAAATATTCTAACTGGGATAAAAGACAAAACGTTGGTTAGAAAAGCCCATAAAGAAAATTAGAGAGAAAAGTTTTATGGATAATATCCTAGAACATTTTTCTAGGAAAAACAATTTCGTCCAGATTGTGGCTTGAGGATAAAACTAACTGGAGACTGGAGAGAGAAAATGGATAGATGGAGAGGAAGAATTACGAACAGTAGAAATATAATTGAGATATTACTCGTACCACAGTCACATATGACGGAGGAATTAATGGATATTTATATTACATTTTCAATAAAGTGTCGATTTCACAAAAAAACCATTTTTGTGACCCACGTTGTGTCTAAAAAATGTGAGACGGTATTGTAAAAAAATGCTGAGTTGGAAAGTCATAAATTTTTACTATAATTTTTGAATGGAAAATATTTACAATTTTTTTAACAAATGTCATAAAAATTTATTAATGATTCTTTTCCTTTTACCCTTTTATCAACTAAAGGGATGAGGTTGCATCGGAATTAATTTTTTGGCTTTATTTTTGTGTGCATAAAAAAAGTTGCAGACAGTACAGACACAAAAAAAATTTGAAATCCGAGTGACGACCAGAAGTGATAAATCTTGGATTTTTTCTAAAATGTCTTCTGATTTAGGCCGAATAGTCTGAAGTGTTTTTTTTTAACTGGAAAGTTTTCCCCGATTTATATGTACAAGTTGACCACTAAGTCTGAATAAAAATTTTTTGTTTTTTTTGCCACCATAAAAGGATTTACATCTGACCCGATTTCTTTTTTCCTTCCCCACATCATGTCAAGTATTTGAGCAGATGCAAAATAACAGTCAGGATGTAATGCATTCCAAGCGACTGCACAAGAAATATTGGAGCATAACTTTGAGAACCAGTTTTGTGTTTGTGTGTGTGTGTGTGGAGGGCCAAATGCACATTTACATTGGGGGAGAAAGTAGAAAGTGAGTGCTTAGAAGATATGTAAAGTTCAACAAATGCAATGACCAGTAAAGCTGACTTTCACCATTACTTTCCCCGAGTATAACTTTGGTATATCATATGACCAATACAATCAATGTTTTAAGCATGAGTGAAAATATGGAGTTGGAAGGTATCGTGGAGAAAAAGAAGGAAGAGAAAGAAGCCTTTTCACTTGGCCATTATTGCTTGGGAAGTCACAAGTCCAGAACTAAATCTCAATCTGAATCCTCTGTGAGGTTGAGTTTTCAAACAGATTAAGCTTGAACTTTCCCATTCCCCTCCTCCTTTCACCATATTGTAGGGGGGTATAGTACAATAAATTTATATGAAGAAAGCACTTCACCTTCAAAAACTTATATGTATAATGTACGCACATTTATACACTCAAAGTTTCTACTCCCCAAAGAAGGATAAGGATGCACAGGCACAGGCACAAAGCCATTCACAACATCCATTACTCCCCGTAACACTGACTCACTTTGCTGTGTTTGTACAGATTAAAATGAAAGGAGAAAAGGTGAAAGTCTGAAAGGAAGGAGGGGGAGATTGAAGAGAAATATCCACTTTTTCCATACTTTCTCTACTCTACTCTCTTCTTTCGAAAACACATCTTCGCCGCCCTTTCCAAAACCATAGCTCCATATATGTAATAAGGAGGAAGGGTTGTTGTTCGTAGTATAGTATACTCCTGCAGAAACTTTCCAGACTGTTTTATTTTATAAGGGAAAATAGAATGGAAAATCCAATGCTGTCCTCCCACTATTTCGTTATATGTAGAAAGTTGGCTTTCTCCATATCGACTGTATTACACAAAGGCTGGGTCCATAAAAAGTCAAGAAAAACATAAAATACAAGCATAAAATTCTAGTTGAGTATGGATATTATTGCTCGTCTTGATTTTTACGCATTTTTTTTTTAAAAAAAAAGACAGCTTCTATCAAAATCGAGATGATCAAAGTGAGTTTCGAAGAGAGATGGTTAGATGACGTCATCGTCCCGGGAAGAAAGATGAAAATTATTTTTTCTTGTTTATTTTTGATTGATTCAAAGAAAAACTTATGTCTTTTCATTATGGACAAAATTTTTACACGAAAACTTCGACTCGTACTTTCTATTGTTTTAAAAATGTCAATAATGTATGAACTTGAAACTCTTCAACTAATCCTTCCATGACTTTCTCCCTCACATTTTTCTGTCTGCCTAAAATTGGGTAAAAATGAAGGAGAAGCGGAAGAAGAAGGGGGATATGAATCCTTAGAAAAGACAGTGAAGGAAACGGAGGGATTTGGAATACCGCAGGGAAATTGAAAATAAGAAAACCTCGAATATACCCACAAAGAAAGTGTATAAAAAAACATCATACAGTCTCAATGTGAGTGAGTACTCCCTAACAAATAGGAAGGGAAAGAAAAAAGACGTAGGACAGGGATGAAATCACATGTTGTTGTGTTATGATAGCACTTTGTAGGAAGAGAGAGAGAAAGAGTTCAAGTTCCTCACTTAATTTCATTCTAGTTGAACATCAGACGGGTTTTCAATCTCATCGAAAAAAGAGGAAATGAAAGAGAAATGCCGACTGCTGGACCATTCACCCAAACTCTTCCTCTTCCACACACAGAGAAATACACACCCAGTGAAACGGATAAAGAGAAGGAGAGAAGAGGGAGTAAAAAACAAGATAGAAGAAAACCAGAAAAAAAGAGTTTCGAGATGTTGGCATAGACAGTAGAAAAGTAAGTGCAGCATTTTATTGTTATTGTTATACAGAGGGAAAGCGGAAGGGAAATAGGAAGAAGAGGAAGAGAATGGGGGGTAAAAAGGACAAAAGAAGAGCTCAAGATTGAGCAAGATGGGGTCACAACAACTTATCTCCAAAACAATACTTTTACACTTTGAAGTCAGAAATTCTCCACTGCAAAATAAAAAGGGAGAGAGAACTAAACTAACACGTACTCCATATATAAAGACACAAACACACACACACACACACACATAATTCACAGATATAAGATAAGAGGAAGGGAGGATGAAAAAATCCAACTTTCCCCTCTCTCACGCTTTTGCTTTCTCTCTCTGGTCTCTCTCCGTGTGTAGTTGACTCTAACTAGTTCTGTTGGGGTGAGAGTGAAATAGTCGCCTGCTCAATGCTTTATTGCCTTGTTGGGCGGGTTGTCCAATACTATTTTCTGTTTCTGTATTTTCTCAAGCGTGTTGGCATTTTTGCAATTACGACATTCCAATCTTTTCACTATCAACCGACGACCGACAAGCGTCGGCAAACTCGAGCAAACTCTTATAACCTCCTCCTCTCTCTCTCCTCCCACACACACACATGTACATTGATACATATGTGAGGATTTATACTGAGAGTGTACCATGTGAAAAGAAATGTGCGTGCTCTGCTGACCTGCTCCAACGCCGAGTTATAGACGATTTAAAAAACGGAGAGAAAGTGAACAAGAAAGAGAGAAAGTGAAAGAGGGATGGAGCAAAACCAAGTAACTGTGTAAAATTCTCCGAGTAAACTTTCCCTTTGTTGTTTGTCTTTTTTGTTGTTTCACACATTTCTTCTTCCACCATTACAAACGAAAGAAGAAGGTGTGTGAAGTGAGAGAGAAACGCAATGTCGACTTTAATGAACTTTAACTCTACATTCCCTCCATTTCGTTCTCTTATTAGTTTTCATATTTTTGTTGGCAAGATGAACTTTGGACAGTCCTACTCCCTCACTCTCGGCACTCTCAATTTTTTTTCTTTCACTGAATTTGCCAAGTTGACTTGTCGCTGGTGCTTTCACACTTCTGTATCCTAGAAAAGGGAAAAGGGAAATTGTTAATTTTATTGGTTACGGAAAAGAGAAAAACTTTCACAAATTTTGATTGTCGCAAAAAAATAAATCAGTGAGGAAGGTGTACAATAAATGTAATGATAAACGGCGCTTTAAACCCTCGCGTTCTTAATTGAGTTTTTCTGTGTCGAAGTGAAAATTAAATGGTGAAAGCAAAATGCTTCTTCTAATTAACTAATTGTTTTGTGAAAATATTGCAGCGATTGTCTGGAAAGGAGAAGCAGAACAAAGTTTGAAAGCGTTGTTTTAAAAATAGCTTTGCACAAATTCAATTGCCACTTTTTTGTCCATTTGTGAGAAGATTGTCCATTTTTGTTACATTACAATCATCCGCCACATTACATATATCGTATTTACAAAACCAAATCATCATCAAAATCCAAATATCTTTTCCCCCCACCATCATTTTTCTCCACACTCCGCAGCCACCCTTGTAATTAAATAATCCTACTCTACTCCTAAATTAGAATTTACTTGATATTATTTAAATATTCACCACACTTTTTTATGGACTCCGTGCACTCAGAACTCATTTTCTAAATCCCCCAAATGAAGGCGGTTGAACCCAAACATTTTTGATGGAAGAAGAAGAACCCACAACGCTCCTGATGTAAGCCAAAATCAACAGTTTGTATGTATACTGTTTCATCTTCAACCTGAGCGGTGAGAGAGAGAGAGACCCACACGAGCGCGCGCACACACACGCACACTCGAGTATCTGATGCAGCCAAAAATGTAATTATAATCCCACATAAAAATTGTCTTCGCGTTCTACTAGCTGGAGAGTAAAAGTAGAAAAAAGGCGGGAGGAGGAGAAAGACACGAGACTCACTTTTCCCCTCTCTCTCTCTCTGAGCTGAGAAGATGAGGAAAAAGGGAGATAATGATGATGAAGAAGGTAGGGAGGGAAGAAGACTAAAAAGTGAAGGAGAAACTTTTATTATTGTGGCCTTTTATCATCATCTCCTTGGAGTCAGTCTCTGCTGCTTACATTATTCCCCTCTGAGCCTTTCTCCCTCCCTCTCTCACCATCATTCCGTCAGACTTTCCAGTTCAGACTCAATTTCTGTGCGTGTGTGTGTCTATGTGTGTGTGTGTACATTTTTATTTCTCCAAAAGCTTCTAGGCTTAAAGTCGCCGCATCTTCGTCGTCAACTCGTGTAATATATTAGGTGCATGGGATTCGTAGACCCTTGGAAATTGTGAGTTTGGTCCTTTATCCCTCTTACACACACACACACATACACACTGTGTACTCCTGTAGAGGCAATGGAAGTAAGTCGTCACACATAGAAAAGTCCGCTTGTAGGGTAACGAATGCCAAAAACACTTGTGACTTTAATCCTGTCTCACATACACACAAACACACACACACAACTTTACACATTTTCTTCAGTTAAGTTTGTGGAGAATGTGTAATGAAAATTGACTGTGAGCAAAAACTTTGGGGTTGGGGGATGTGTGTGTTTATCCTCTGGTCTTTCCTTAATTTCCCCACTGTTGGCTTGTGCAGGAGAAAGAGGGAAGGGAGGGGGTGTGTAGGGAGAAGGGGGAGATCTAAAGGAAGAGAAAGTGTAAAGAGATTAACTAACACCTTATCCTTCTCCTAAAATTCATCATAACACACACAACTTGTTCCTAAACTAAAGAACTCTTTTCTTCCCATCCCCTCCCTCCTCCTCTCACTTTCTCTCTAGGCCAAGTTGGGTAGTTATAATTTAATAATATAATTGTACCAAACCTCCCCTCCTCAGAGTTTATGTCTTTGTCCAACAACATAAAGTTAGTTCAAGAAACGAGCCATTATTCGTCTCTCTCTCGCTATGTATTATTACTCCAGTTCATGGCCTATAGTGTAGTGTAGGATGGAGGCAGGAAGGTAGGATGTCAAGTTTAATAACTCATTTACACTTTCAGGGAAAGTTGAGGGTAGTTTTTTAAAAAAATACTTTTGAAAGGATCCCTTAAGTGTCCTTTTCTTCATCAAAATAAAAACTCAAGGCCAATGGATTACATTTTTGAAATCCATTCCTTTTTCAATGTAATTATTTTATTCTCGATTCATTCTGTAGATCATCTGCTAACAAACTAGTAAGGATTTAAAATTGAAATGGTTCATAGTCAAAAAATTAGTGTACACACTCAATTACCATTGTACTGAGTGGGCGAGTGAGAGTAGAACCATTTGTAAGCAATGTTTGCTTTTAAAATTGTGATAGGCCATCAAAGCACAATAATAAAGATTGTATCAATTCCCATTCATATTTACAACCGAATCCATTCAGATCCCCAATAGCTAAAGCATGGAATAGAAATTCCATTTTATTTTATGATGGGCTATTCTGGACTCTGGAAAATTTCATAGCCATAAATCAATAGAATATTATTGAATAGGTGTGTGGAGGTTTAGGCCGCAAGCAGATTACAAAACACACACACAGCTTATTAAAAAAATTAGAAATTTATTTCTTTTATCTCTTCTCACGCAATAGCCCTCCTCACCCTTGAAAATTGAATGCACATTTCGTAGGACAGCCACTGGAACCACCCCAAAAAGGTAGGAGAGGGAAAGGAAGACTAAGGAAGTACATACATTGATACTCTTGCACTTTGCTTGGACTAATGAAACTTTTTAATCTATTCCTCTCTCCCTCCCTACAAAGTTGATAATAAAAATGAATCATTTCACTCTCCCCATTCCTCCTATCCTTCAACTAATAAAATCCAATCATTCACTTCCATTCTCCATTCATGCCGTCACACACAACTTTAAACACCTGAATGGTTCATTAGAAATTACGAGGTGTGTGGCCCACCCCAACAACATGCATTTAACCAAAGAGTGTACAAAGTGTGGATGGACAGTAAATGGACGATGATTCTTCTTCTAGCTTTTTAAGTAATCACATACAAATAAATACAAATTATTCTCACACTAAAAAAAACATTCTGCTTCATCAGCAAGTTCATTCTGATTGCCACTTGTTAGGAGAGTCGCTGTTTTTACATCCGTAGGAAATGAATGGTTGAAAAAGTGCGTAAGTCCTCCCTATCACAATTTTGCAAACAGAATTGAATAGGAAATTTATTTGTGGATCGTTGATCCCCCCTCATATCCACCCACCCACCCACACATAAATATATTATACGCTCTAACATATATTTGTAGGATGGAGCTCCAACTCGGAGCTCCAGTTCTGTTTGAAAACTTTAACTTGTGCCAAAATGCTCGTATTTTGAGACTGTGCTATTTTATAGGGAAGAGAAGAGAGACTGAAGGAAACCTTTAGGCTTTGAGAGCTAGGGTAAGTGTAATTGAATTCAAAAGGGGGGAAAACTGGCACTGGATATTTTCCTAACTTGTTGAAAGTTTTTCTCATCTCTATCTCTCCTCTCTCTCTCTTTCTCTCTCCGTGTCTGTACACAAGTGTGTGTGTAGTGTACTCGGGGAGGAAGATAGAGCAAGTCAATGGTTACGAAATAAGGCGGAAAATGCCAACTGTTCTTTTTCCCAAGAATGTCATAGAGAAGTCTCACGATTATGAGAAAGGAGAAAGAATAGAGAGGAAGGGAAGGAGAGAGGAGAAGGAGGAGAAATGTCTTGTTTTTCTTGCCTCAATCTTCCGTTCGAATGAGAAGAGGAGTTTTCACCCAGCGTATTATTCCCTGTCCCCCATTTCCCTCCATGTTTTCTCCACATCATCGCCAAAATTGCATGTAACATTACAATGTTTCTAAAGTTGTAGGAAGGAGGGGGGAAAGATTTCTTTATGACATTTATAGAGACTTTTTGAGTGTGTCTGTGTCAACAATCTGTCCATGAACACACACACACACCCACTCTCTGACATTGGTGGAGTGGGAGTAAAAGATTTTTTGTTGGACAATTCACAATTTTTTGAAGCATTTCTCATATTTTCCTCTGCTCAGATTTTGGAACATTTTCCCCTGTTGAAGAAAGTTGACTTCTTTTTAGGAAGGGCAGGGAAATGTTGAGAGGAGGGGAGGAAAGAATGAGGTGGTTACTTTCTACTTTCACTTCACACAGTGGGGGACTTTGTAAAAAGCCCATGGATATGGCCAACCCGTTAGATATGGAAAAGGGGAGAGAGAGAGAGAGAAGTGGAAGAGAAAATTCTTACACGTGTTAAACTTGTGGGAACAACTTTCTCCCTCCTCCGTTCAACTTTTACATACCGATAAAAGCTAAATGGCCACAAGGATGCCATAAGAGAATTAAGTTTTTCGTACATTGGGAATTCCATAAGAGATAGAGAGAGAGGGACGGAGGAGATCATGAGGAGTTGTTCAAACTGTTAATGCTCTCTTTGGGTTAAATTCTCTCTTGAATTTTACATTGGGGTATTTTTCGGAGGTGTAAATGCATTTTTCCCACCTTTAGTCTCTCCAGGAACCGATTCTCGATGGAGAAGGGAAACGAAAACAAAATTAGAGGGAGGAGAAAGTCTCCCATTGAGGAGATTTTGCATAATGAGAGCGAAATAACATTGGGCCACCCATACGCACTCACACTCACCCAACCTCTCTATCTCTCAACTTTCTCCATCATCACCGGCATAAATTTAATACTACCGTACCGGAGGACCGTCAAAAAACCTGTAAGTATCACAATGTCATGATCCTATTTGTGATGAAAATATGTTTAAACATGTTCATGCATATTGAGAGAGGGGAAGGGGAAAGAAGACCCTCAGATATGATGATAAGCTCAAACGTCATTGTCCAAAATTGGTCTTTTCGTGATTACCTCTAGATGGATGAGAAGGAGGATCGGATTTTCACATGTATTTTTATTCTTCATAGAAAACGTTGATCAAATTTATTAACTCTTGATTGGGAAATTACGGAACGTTTATTTTTTGTTGTGTCTTTAAAGAAAAATGCTTTTGACTGTGATGTTCTCAAGCCTATTGACTCAACTCAAAAATTTGTTATGTGTAGTAAAGAATGTGGACGTCTCTGCAATTTTTCTGTGACGGAATGAGGACAGCAGTTTACGGCAAGAAAAAAGGAAAAAGAACGGAAGAAAGTCAAGGATTTTTGTAAAACACAAAAAAACAAGAGGGAATCCCCTGCTATTACCCTGGCAGACGTTTTGAGTTCAAGTCAACCGTGAAGAGGAAGGGAGGGAGATGGGAGAACAGGAGATTGCAATTTTTCGGTCTTAAATGTGCCACATATAATATTGACGACGTTAATTCCACTAGTCCACTGCCGACAGTGACTTGTGGATGTTTTCAATCATATTCATATTGCTTAGTAATATTTTGAAAACCATAACTTTTATAGAAACACTCTTGTCAACTTTTCAATTTCATTCAATATTTTACTACAAATTTAATACGAAATATGAAAATTTTGTGTGTTTTCCCTCTTACCCCTGGTTTTAAAATGCTGGACAATTTGAAGGTTCTATATAAAGACAATTGTCATATTTTTCAACCCCAGAGACTTGTGCCCGTATTCCCCATATTTGATGACTCACAGTCAAACCTCTCAAGTGGCAGTGGATATTGGGATCCGAGATAGGGACCCTCTATCATAATCACTCAAATTCCCTTTCAAAAATTATTCTTCTATCGACGTCATAAAAAATGAGTTTTCAAAAAAAATCTTCGATAAAAAATCCGCTTCAGAGAGAGAGACTGTGTGTGTGTAGGAGCATCTGCAAGTACTCGAAAAATGGATGGACGAGAAACACACACAGATATGTAGCCAGCTAATTTCGAGGGGTGGCTTCCCCGTGTGTGTGTGTGTGGGTTTGGAATATTGTTCCGTTTTTTCCCTTCCAGACATCGTATGTACCACAACACACACACACATGAGTGTGTGTGGATATTTGTGGATGCATGTGAGTTGAACCGCACAATGGGAGAGTGCAATGTGAATTGTGTGTGTGTGTGTAATGAAAAGTATGACAAAGTAAGAATGTGAGAGGGGGAAGGAAGGAACTGCAACGTATGCTTGTGTGTGTGGCTATGAGTTTTATTACAAGATATTTTTACTGCTCTTCTTTTATCTCTTGACGGCACACACATTATTACCTACACTGCTCTCCTAAATTTTTTTCTGTCCTTTTTACTGCCATTTTTATATTTTCTTTATGTACTCCCCCCAGTCCCTCCTCTATCTCTCCTCCTCTCCCATCCTCCTCCCTCCCTCTCTACTGTCCTCACACACCCGGGTAGACAGTCAA
Source organism: Pygmarrhopalites habei (assembly GCA_009870185.1). Classification (NCBI taxonomy): domain Eukaryota; kingdom Metazoa; phylum Arthropoda; class Collembola; order Symphypleona; family Arrhopalitidae; genus Pygmarrhopalites; species Pygmarrhopalites habei. The sequence goes on from WJFB01000009.1 coordinate 61,678, forward strand.
CAAAGACAGTCCTCGAAAATGTGGTGTTCAGCAAAACCAAAAAAATTGGACATATACATTGGTCCCTTATACAGAGTACACAGGAAGAAAGAGGGAGTCCGCCAATGTTGCATTATGTGGCTGACATATCATGGGAATAAAAGCTTCATTAATTACGGCCAAAAAAATTGGGATTTATTTGACAGTCGCTGACCACTTTGTCTGAGTTTGTGTGTGTGTGTTCCACACTGGGCGACATATGTTGGGCAGCGTGTAGCGTCTACATTTATATCCTGAGTATTCATAGCATTTTTATTTCAGGGAACAAAAATCCAGAAATTTGAATGATACATTTTGATTTGGAGAAAATGGTTTATAAAATAAATTGGAGATTTTAATACGCATTTTTTATACTGGGATTTTTTAAAGAAAAAGTTGACATACAAGGGAAAAGTTTAAAAATGGAAAATTCCTCAAATTTTTGAGGGATGACATGAAAAAGTATTTTTCTTGTGACCTACATACACTGAGGCAGAATTTATAGAGCTTCCTTAGTTTTGAGAAGAGAGTCAAGAGGTACAAAGGAATGGACCATAAGATTGACGTGGAAGAGCTTGATTTTTGTGAGTGACAAGAATGTAGCCTGAAGGGGTCCACACATTGTACAAGCAGAGCAGAAAAAGAAGAATATGGGGAAAACTTTGCTAAGTGAGGATAATGACTTTTCCTTTTTGTCTGTCATCTAATCCTCTCAAAAAGACTCTTTTTCCCTGTCTCTTGACCCACTCCACTGATATGTGTAACAATACACATTGCTCTGTTTGTACAGTCTAATCTTTAATGCATTGTCCTTGGCTGCCCTGAATTCCTGAATTCATTCTCATCACTACATTACATTTTGGAGGTTTTTTTTGGTGGGACTTTACAAGAATTTTGTCCTTCTTTCATCTCTCTCTCTTTTTGTGTTTGTACAACTACGTACACAGGTTATTCAAATGCAGAAAATAAGTATGCACACTTCTATACGTACTTTCCTACCGTAGAGCATATAATAAATCCCTGCTCAAAAATATGTCATTTTCCTCTTCTCACAACAATTAATATTCGTAATTTTGCTTCTAATGTGGACCAGGTTTCATTTAGAAATTTACGGTAGTCAATGTTGATTGATCTCCACTCCGTGCAAAAGAGGATGCTGATGATTTGATGATGACCTTAATAACTATAGTTGAACTTTTATCTGATATTCCACATCACCTAATATGTATAGACAACCCACACACCACACACATATACAAAGATGACTGGAGGGCTAAGCCCAAGCAAAAGCCAAGGAGGAAGACAGGTGAGTTTGGTCCTTGTAGTCTCTTTCTCTCCCTTCACTCTAAAGATAGAAGCTCCTTCCATTATTTCCATTTTCGGATTAACAACAGAGTTTCTCTCTTTCTCTTGTCTCTTCTCATCCAAGACGAAAAGGCCCATATTCACAAACTTTTTTCTCTCCCCCTCTCACTCTCACTCTCTGTCTTCAACACAATTTTCCTCCTCACTTCTCTTAGAATCCACCTCAAAAATTTTCTACGCAACCCAGAGACATTGGAGGGAGGGGGGAGGGGGGTTTGGAGAGACGGAGGGAGGGTAAGAGCTTATATTATTATTTCCTTCACTTATACGATTAGACTAATGCTTTTGACTCATCGTCGTCTTTCTAGTTTTTATTCCGGATTTCCCTCCTCCTCCCACCCTTCTCTGTACAGACACACACAGAGGGAGAGAGACTCAATCTCTTCTCCTCATCATCATCCTCATTCTCAGACTATTTCATTCTCTTTTCACTCTCTGTGTCTGTCAGTCTCTATTGTATAGACAGAAGGGCCTCCACTCTCATTTGAGCTTCTTCTGTCAAACTTGTGTCGAGAATCCTTTTTTTTCATGTCAGCATACAGAATGCATACAGAATTAAGTTTGGCAGCTTCCACCATCCACCAATTTTGTAATATGGAGAAGAAGACGAAAATGTATAATCCTTCATTTCAATCTTTTGCCATGGCATCACATCACATGGCTATGGCTCAGTGCAGATGAATCTTCAATTTTTTTCCTTAAAGCTCCTGTCTCACTCTCTCTCTACTCGTAGTTTTCTATAGACTTTGATTGTGTACGAAAGAACCGGATAAATACGTACAATATATATTATTCATTTTTTGTTCTCAAGATGATTTTCCACAAAATTTCTATGTTTATCAAAAATCGTGGCCATCATGCGAATCAAATGTGGCTATGAAAAAACCAGAACAAAAATTTTGTTAGTCATCCCCTTTTGTACAAACGATTTTGTATTTTACACTTTATTTTGCAGTACAAAGATATTTACACAAAAATAACTGAATGAAGCTGTCCAATTAGTTTGACTCTCCCTAATATATTGAAAACGATAATTTAATTGCAGGAAATTCTAAATTTTTTGTGTGTCTTGAGAAAGCTACAAAGACTCCGATTTATGAACCATGAACCCGCCAATCGTTTCCCTTAAAAATGATTCTCGTCCAAATGTTTCTTTTTATTCCCCAATAATTCCTCTCATTTTTTCTCAGTCCCGGAGTTACAGGGATATAAAGTTTTGTGTGTGTGTGATTTGTTTCCGTCCATTAAATTTTCCTGAATGACAATCTTTTACAAATACATTATCATTGTATATCGCTTTTGTCTGTCCATATCCCAAATGTATAAAAATATTTGACCTTGTCCCAAGAATTCTCCAAGGAGTAGACTTGATAGGAGGAGGAAGACGAAGAGGAGGAAAAGAGGATGCTCATAATCCTAGGAATTTTGTACACAATTTGTTTTAAAGGATGGGAAATAATAAAAATTGTATTAAGTAAGTACCCAAAGCGGAACTCCCTGCTTCTCTTTTCTTCCGACTCGACATACCATGAGCTCTTAAAACTTCATATCGTTTTGCATATTATACTTCGACTGCGAAAAGTTTCGGTCAAATATTGTACACATAAAATTCGTACACAATAAAGTAAAGGGAGGTCTCTGATTTTTTGCTTTAGGAAAGTCAGTGGAACTATTTTCGGCCATACTTGCTTTTTAAAAAAACACCATAAGCTCCATTCATAAATGTTTGATGGATTTAATAAAAAATTCTTTCGTTTCCTCTTTCCCAATGACATTTTTCGGAAAGAGAAAAAGAGACTAGAGGCGAAAATCCAGGAATGGAGTATGCAGAAATTTTACAAATTTTTTCTGCATTTCCTTTCCTTCTTGTCTTGTAAATGACAATAAACTTTCACTTTTATTTTTACTGAAGCTTTGCAACAAAAATTTTGTGTAATTATTGAACAAATATTAAAATTCCTAGACACAACAATTTAAATATTCCGACGTTTAGAAATTAATCTTTAATAAATACGGAGGTGCTACAAATGAGCTGGAAATATTTGTAAAACTTTTTTGAATATTTCGTTCAAAATTCGCGAAGAAATCTCGGGTACATTCATACGCACTTTCCACTTTATGAATGAGACTTTGAGAGGGAATTGTAGTGCGAATTGTAGAGAAAGAAGTTGGCATTGGGAAGGACGGAGAATTGAAAGAAAGTGTGTACACGACGACAAGAAGGAGGAGTTGGAGAAAGAGATACATAGAGAAAGAGAGAAGAGAAGAGAATCGAAAATTTTAGTTCGTAAAGAAAGTTGATGGTTCACAAGTGACACATCACATCGTCCTTGGAACGCGACATTGGGGACTTGTTCCAACCCCATTTTCCAGAAAGGAAATGGGAAACTTGTGTCTTTTCTCCCTCCTTCCCTCCAAAATAATTTGGGACATTGGCATCCATTGGAAATATTGCAGTGTGTGTACTATGTTCGTATTTGTACGTGTGCGATGCTCCTCCACTTTCTCCTCCATTCCTCCACTCCCCTTTGCTATTTGAAGAAGAAGAGTTGCAGGTACTCTCAACATCTCTACTTTCCTCTGAATTTTTCAATGGTTTCTTTTTCCCCTCGTTAAATACAGTAATAGCTTGTACACCCTCATTACTGCCTCTCCATATATCCGCCCATACTTTCTCTGCTAAAAATATTTTTGTTTTTTGGTGACACTATCTTTTGTCCATCTTTTTGAAAAGAATTCTTGGAATTCTATTTCTGGAGGACGAACATGGAAATTATAGAATAATTCATCCTGCCACGTGTACTCCAATTTGTTCTTTTGGCTTTTGACGTGGAGTGTGTGAATCCTTGTTGCTCGGGATCCTGAGGTCATTGGTTTATGTGTGTGTGCGTGGAAGAGGTGACTTGTTCCCCTTGACACGACTCCTGACATTATCCTTTTATTAGGAGAGGACAGAGTTGAGAGAGAAATGTGATGTTTTATACAGGAAGATGTGGGTCATAGACGTTACTTTGGAGGGTCGTTTGAGGGTTTAAGACGCCGCTTCCCGCGGTAGGGGCTCCGCTCTAATGTGACATGATGATTGATCTGGTTGAACTCTCTCTCTTCTCTTCTTTTTCTCTCCTCTCCACAATTCTTCTCGTATCACCCAAGATTTATCTTCCAGTTGATACATTCTTTTTTTTTCTCTCTCTCTCTCTCTCTCTCTCTTTCTCCCTCTCTCTGTTTGTTCGGGATTTTTCCCACGCCGCGAAATGAAAAAAAACTCGTAAAACAAAATAGAAATCATTTCAAGTGCTACTCTCTCTCATTCGTTTTGTGTTAGAAAGTGCCGTCGCGTTTTTATTATTATTCCTTTATTATCCCGTGTGGCTGAGTGTGTGTATGTGTGTAGGCCATAACCTCTTGCTCCATCCCTTCTTTTGCTCAACGATTTCTGTTGGCAAAAGGAAATCTGAGTCCTTTTACTCATTCATTGCTCATACCGTAATAGTGGAAAAAATATAGGTAACAAATGAGTTTTTGTCAGTTGGATAGGTAGAAATGCAATCCTATGGCTTGTCATCTCATTTCATGTTGTATCTTAAAAGCGGAAGATTCTTTCTGATATTATCTGGAAATAATTTCCAGCCTGAAAAATCTTGACAAGTTTTGTGTTCACGGATGCGGTAGGATCTCGTGCATTCTATTGGAGACACGAAAAAATGTGTATGTACGTTTGTGTGGGCAATCTGTACAACCGGAAATCACTTAGCATCATCGTGGTTCATAAAAATTTGAAATTTATTTCTCCACACTATCCCATGAAACACACACACAAACAGAGAGAGAGAGGTAATGGGAAAGGAAACCAATGTTTCACGTCTTCAAATTTTCAAAATATACTCAGCCCATTTTCACAATTAAATTTTTAGCGGTGGGACTAATTCCATCATTTCCTCTTTCTCTATCAAAGGTTTTTGTGTAGAGAAAGAGATGGGCACTCACTCTTAATATTTTATCAAAAACCGTTTTCAATTTTAAAGCGTCCATTAACCCTCCCCTCTATTTCGTATTGAAAACTAAATTTATCTCTTTTCCTCTTTCACATTTCATGCAGCTTTGGTACAATCTTTAATTTCCAAAAAATGCAAATTGAAGTCAATTTTGCATTCAAATTTTAAAAAGGTAAACTACGAATGACATGACTAGCTCAAATGTGTCATGTGGCCACCAAAAAGGAATTTCTCCTTTCAATTTTGTAATCCTTTAAAAAAATTACGACCAAAATAAAGGCTCTTACATCTAAATTGGCAGGATACACACGCACACAACAGCGGAGAAAGGAATGTGTGTACATGGAAAGAGAGAGAGCCGTGTGTGAATTTGTGAATTAGAATCCCACACACTCAAACACACACAGCTAATTCTGGTTCGGATGGGGAGAATAGGAAAAACAAAAATACAATGAAATGTATCGTGTGTGTCAAAATTAGAATAGAAAATGTGCATAGTTTTAATATATCTTCACATTATGGGAATCTCGTCGGATGGTTGTGTAACTTTGTGTGTGTGTTCTTCTAATGACTATTCATGCGGAGCTCAATCTCTCCACTGCAACATTTCACTGTGAATACAAACGAGAAGGGCTCTCGTAACTTGTGATCGTGTAATTTAATGGAAGGAATGGAGAGAGAGATGAGGAAGTTTCTGGTGGTATAGTTTGTATTTGTGTGTGTGTGTGTGTGTGTATTTCCCCCCTTGGAATTTTTAATTATGAGTACAAATTGCTTTGCACACGTCAAAATAATGAGATCACCTTGTTTATTGTGTGTATACACAATTTATAATGTGTGTGTATTATTTGAGTTTATATGTATGGGGAAAGGTAGAGCTACAACTCAAAATGTGAGGGGCAATAAATGTGTGCAAGAATTCAAATCTAATTTACTTTTACTCTGGTCTCTTTCTCTTTTCCTGCTTTTCCCCCTTCTCCCCCTCCCCTATCTTTCTCTATTGAAACTGGAGATGGGAGTAGGAAGGAGATAGAAACTATATATATTATAAAGTGCAAACCTCTACTCCTAATTATGAGACAATAGCTCACACTCCCTACTCCATGCCTGTATGTGTGTGTGTGGATGAAGCGCATCCGGTGGATGACTACCATGCTAAATTTTGTAGTTACCAGTGGATCCCGGCTTAAGCATACGCACATACAGAGAGAGAGTATTCCAACTTTATTATCTTCATTTTCGTCCATAAACCATCATCTTAGGAGAGAAAAGCTCGTCATTACACCAAGGGTATTCATACCGTATTCATTTTAAATTAAAATTCCTCCGTAGGACTAAATTCCGAAATTGTTTCCAATGCAGAGGAATATTGCAAGGTGCATGGATTCTACAGGAGTTAGGATGGACGGTTCTATTCGCGCCAATACGGTACAAGAGGGATAATACAAACATTCTTCTTCATCTTGAATCTCTGACGGTAGAGATCCTCCTCCACCCTCATTTCCATGGACAGGCTTGAGTAAACAACAAGGGTTTTTAAACGACCATACTTTCACTATCCGTGTCATACATACTCATTCCATTAGGATTACAGATTTTAATTGAGACGTAAGTTTTAATCCTTAAATTTTGAGATGGCTCAGCAAAATGTGGTGCAATTTAAAAATTACCATTTTTTGTAATATTCGGATAATTTTTAATGTGCAAAGAGTAAGACTCAAATTGACGTGAACTGTCAAAAAATTTTAATTATCATAATAGTTAAAAATTCATTATTTAATACAGACTTTTAATTGTTGTGACGTTTGGCTGGTCAGTGCCTTTTGTAAGGCACATTCATCATTAGCGATATGGCTGAGAAAAATTATTATTAGTATCACTCCCCTCTAGTCATCAGTAAAAAGGCGGAGTGAAAGTGTGTGTGTGAATGATGATTTGTAAGAGAGAGAGAGAAAACTCGGGATTTCTCGCGTGATTTAACTGACCTTCGTGTCAGGGGAGCATAAGTAAAAAATGGAGAATACTTTCGGTGAGTTGAAAACGCAGCGTGAGACTCTCTCCTCTCTCTCACAGATTGTTTCGTTATCTATGAACAAAAACCTTCTCCACTCGCAGTCCCTGCTTTCTCCCTGCTTCCAAAAAACTTTAACCCTGAATTGAAAGCTCTCAAGCGTGTGTTAATAGTACGATAGCTAAGTGTGTGTGCATTTACATTTTGTCTTGATTACGAATCTTGGGAGTGAGATTTAGAATCATCATCAATATTTAGACAAAACTCAGCTTGACAAATCAAATTTTCAAAAAAATCTACAGTTTAAGGTTTTCAATTTTGGTCTTCAATTTTATCAAAATTTTCCACTGCATTTATTCACACTTTTAAGTTGGAGGCCAATAAACTTCTCGTTGCTCAGGCATACACATGAGTACACCACGTGTCTCCATTCGCATTGTAGAATTTTTCGAGTCCTGAACAAAATGAGAGTGCCAGACAATTAACGGACAACTTAATGAAGATCCTATTGTAAAATGTCGTTTATTCGGAAGCCCGCCATCTCCTCTCTTCCTTCGTTCCCTCCTCCACCATAATTAATAATTTACACTGGATTTTTAATCAAAATAAGAATTGAATTGGAGGAATTTCCATATTCCTCTCTCTCTCTCTTCCTACGGTCCTCTCTCTCTCCATCTCCTCTTCCTAGAGTGGGAAGAGAGAGGAGAAAGTTAAAATGAAAAAGGTGTAGAGTGAGGTGGAGCGTCGTGAGTCATTTTCCGGAGATAAAAAAATGAGTCTTTCCATCTCATGCCTTGGCTTTATGGTTGGATGTCTGTGTGTATGTATATTATAGACACACAACTTGATTTTCGCACCTTAATTCTGGCTGGAGGATATGAAGATGTTTGAGTGTCTCTCTCCCCCTTCCTCCCCACCAAGACAGAAGAGAAAAGGAAATTGCAAAGATCCTTCATTGTTTCCACTTGGAGTGAGAAATCGAATTTAAAATGTAATCTTCGCTAATGGAATGACATTTATTTCCTTAAACTCTCTCTCTCTCTCTCTCTCCACGGCACTTCACTTTCACCAGGAGTAAAGAGAGGTTTTTTTTAAAAAAAAATATTCAAAGTCAATATAAGGTCTTTAAATTTCCAGAGGCTACTCAACTGTCTCACCTGAATCCTGAAGAAGATGAGCTGTCATATCCTCACCATAAATCTACTGTGTGGCTTCCTCCCAAGTTTAAATAGAAATTAAATTCCATTTTCACTCTGATGACTTTTCTTTCCTCTGAAAGTGTGTGGCCACACATTTTTTGAAATTTCCGGCTGGATTATGCAATTCATTTTGCCACACAAAAACTTGGGTCCCTCCAAACACATCCACGGACCTTTTGTGCTTCATGATTTGACTGTAGTTTTCTACTCACCATGAAAAATACCTTATAGCTTTCATTTTATTGAATTTGGATTTATTTCTCTTTACTTTCTCAGGTTACAGTTTTTTCCAGTTTCTCCAATGCCTATCATAGCACAATCCATTTTTGACTTGTGACTGGAGGCAAAGGGCAAATATTTTATGCAGATTCAATAAACCTAAACTTTGTATCATATACACAGTTAAGAGGGATAGTACCGACTTTCACCCGCATCTCATTTTTCATGAACGAAACTGAATTTCCTTGGATTATCGTACATTTTGACAGTTTTTGAAATTCAACTTTTGAATTTCAGGAATGGAAAATACATTCATTGTGCAATAAATTGAGAGACGCGTAAATTATAATTTTGAGAGAGTACATAGTAGGAACTTGAGACACACACGTACATCATAACACATAGGTATCATGTTATGTAACCGAACTCCCGGAAACCCAGAGGAATGTGTCTTATTCCCTTATTGAATATTGAGTCCTTGAGAGGGCACACAAAATTTGTGAAAGTATTTGAAACTATTTAAAATTATTATGCGGGTATTCACTTTTCCTTTCCTTACTTTTCCCTGTCGACTCTTTTGGCTAGACATGAGACAAGGACAGACTCATTTTCGATTTGTGGTGTAAAGAGGGTTAAGTATAATGAACCATTCTAAATAAATATGTAATGGAATGGATTTTGGACTGTGGGATCGATGGGGAAGTCAAATTTATACTCAAACAATTTTTTGCATGTGTATCGAGTCCCGCCTGGTGACAAGCCCAGGTTGTACGGTACATTTTCAATTCGCCTTTACTTCATCTTTAAGCAGAAGCGTTATGATTAAGAATGAGAAGAGGAGGGGGAGAGTGAAAGTGGAGGAAAGAACAGGAAAAAGAAGCTTTCAACCCTCATTTCTATAGAATATGAAATAAGGCGGGAATTGGATGGTGTTGGGTACAATTCTTTTGGATTCCCCACTTCCTCCTCCACATTATACTATGCATATACGAGAGGAGTCTGAATGTTCGTCCTCCTCACACACACACTGACACTCTCTTGTACTGCGTGTGTGTGAATGTGTGGAGTTGAACTCCCTGAGACTTGGGCAGTGTGACGCTCTTTTCTGGGGAGAGTGTAGAGTGAAATCAAACAGAAATTGTAATATAGTAAATTTAAGACTTTATCGCAGTACGACATCCAGGTTTCCTCTTTCAAGCTTGAAAGGGTGGTGTATGGTATGAATGTAAGGAGGGAGGGAAGGAGAACTGGGCTCACTGGAGAAAGGGCTCAACTGGAGGTATGAAATGAAACAGGCAAATCCTCTTTATAGTCTCTGTTAATATGAGAAAACGTCAAGGTATGGATAGATTCTTCTGCTTCAATTCCACAAGCTGCCTGGCTTTGTCAGCTCCAGCCAAGCTTTCCATCCTCCTCCTTCCAATCACATTTATTCCAAAGATATTCTCGAATATTAAATACATTTAATAATATTATCCTATTACATTCTGCATTCCTCCCACATTCAAGGCTCAGTCCCCCATAAATCTGCCCCCTTCCAACTCTATCACCAAAGTCAGAGTGTGGGAATGAGGGAATAGAACTTTACAGTCTCACGAAATATTATTATTGCCACCATTTTCTTTTTTCCACTACAAATAATAATCCAAAACTCAAAACGGCTGGGAGGGACAAAATCCGATTTTAAGTAGGGAAAAATCTTGAAATTTTTTCCACAATTTTTTCCAGTATCATACCTTCATTTAGACTACATTGTATGACCTTTTTTGATACACAAGGACAATAGGTCAATTTCAAAATGTAGGATTGAAGTACAGATCGTAGGCCATTTTTAAAAATATTTGATAAAAAAATATAGCGAATCATAAGTCACAGTTTTTGAAAACAATCCTTTAGCGACAATATTGGATGGAGGCTATTGGAGGAAACATGTGGTCCCTTTACTCCGTAAAATGACAAGGATTGTGGAGGGAGGGAGGGAGAAGGTCATGAATTAAACTGTGTGGTTGTCAAAGCCACCATCAAGCCATATTTCCACGCCCTAACCAGTCCACATTGACAATGGAATAAATACACAATGTGATTTATTCATAAGACAGCATCCCTCTTCTTCTCTCTTCCCCACTTTCACACATTCGGCAGTTATTGCAATGCAGCTGAAAAGGGATATCGAAGGATATGTGTAAGATTCATTACATCACTTTCAGCTGTGCTTTCCTTCCTTTTCTCTCTCCCCCTCACTCCATTTTTTGTGGACTGATCAATGTCTACTGCGTAACCGACACTGTTAAATCATGTATCTGGCCGATTCAAAAGGCTATGCAAAATAATTTTCCAAAAAATAACCTCAAAAATGTCACAAAGCGCGTATGAAACATGTAAACATAAAATGTTCAATTTTATTGATTTTCTTCCAGAAATACACACAAAAACGAAACTCATGAGGTATTAAAAGAAGAAATGAATTGTGATCAAGAGAATGTAAATAAATAAAATAGTGCAAGTTGAAAACAATTTATTACAAACGAAACTCATTAAATTTGACTAACTTTGAAATTTTGTGAGGGTGTGAAGAACTGACGGAAATTTTCAGCACCTCATTTGACTCCCCCCATTCTCTTCCCTCAACCAATATGATGATGAAAATCTCCAGTGTAGCTTTCTCCACTGCCTTATCATCTTGAGACATCCTATGAATACATTCCACTACACATATTTCAACCCTACTTCATATTATATGTACACCATGTAAATCCTGGCTGCATAATAAAGTATGTAACTCTCTCACTCACCCACACATTCTAAACACTTTCCAAGTTGTGGCTCCACCACACACACGCACACACACACTTTCGAGGAATGAGGGGGGGAGAGCGACCAAGGAAGAGTTGCAGAAGAGAGACTCAGCTAATTAATGATAATGGGTCGAATAACTTAAGGTTAACATTGCTCCCCTCTCCTCCTCCTCCTCCTCCTCCTCTCTCATAGTCCGCCATATTACATCCTGTTAAATGGATGTGTGTGGTGTTCTTTGGGAGTCTCTGGCTTTGGAGGGATAAAGAAGAGGAGGAGGAGAAGGCAGGAATTTAATTCAATAATCAAGAAAAATGACCCGCTTTCTCCCCTCACCAATACCACAGTACATTGTTAGTACAATGTAGTACACATGCAAAATGATATTAGTTTTCTCCCCCTTTCTCCATCCTTGTAAACCCTTCCTTCCCTCACCCTCCCTCCCTCTCTCTTCCATGTCAAATAGAGTGTCAATTAATGGTTCTCCATATTAAGTCATTAAAAGAGACGCTCTTACAAATGTACACAAAACAAATTAACAGTAGTGACATGGTTGAGGAGAAAGCATGATCGAGGAAATGGAAAGGATTTAAAAATGGAATAGAAGGAAATTTCCATTTGTATAAAAAACCAAGAAAAGAAAGTAAAGGGAGAAAAGAGGAAGGAAGGGAGAAAAAAACCAAAAGTGTAATGATGACTAGTGCTTCATTATGATGGATGTGAGGCTGGGCTAAGAGTGTACAATAGATTAAGTGAAGCAATACAGCTTATTCTTTTTTTCTTCTGGGATATACTATAGATTGCTGGAGCTTGGTGGGGGGTAAGGAGAGAAAGAGAGAGAGAGTGAGAGAGTGAGAGAGTGAGTATATTTCTTTTTTTAAAAAAATAATAAAAGGGGAAGGAAAAAAACACTGCAGGGAAAAAGCACGTTCTCCGCTTTCTCCGATTCTTCTCTCTTTCAGAGTTGGGAGGCCGACAGTGTGCTGAGGAGGGAGGGGGAGGAATTTTGTTGAGCGTACATTCTTGAGTATATATGGATTTTTGGTTGTGTAAAAAGAAGACGGAGAGCTGGAGAGCAGTTAACCACACCTGTGTCATCCCCATGCAGTAGACACCTGACTCAGACACAAAAATCATCCTTTATATTTCCCTCTTCTTCTTCTTACCAAATATTGCACATTAATGCGTCCTGTGCCGCTCCCCCTTCGTTTCTTCCTCTCTTCTCTCTCTCTCTCTCTCTCTCTCTCTCACTACTGTATGTGTGTGTACATCCTCACTTTCTCCATCCACTTTCTTTCTTCCTCTCCTTACTTCTTTGGTGTGTATATAAATGCTTGGAGCATTGGCTTCTGTTTCCTTTCCCCCCTCTTCTTTTTCTCTTCTCTCTTTCTTTCTCTCCTCTTTTTCCAAACTCCATTCCATCCTTCTAAATAAATACGTATAAAGTGCAGAAATCCGGCCCGACTCTTGAAAAAAAACTTTTTCTTCATTCCCTCCCCTACACACTTTACTATTATTAGATACAGGTTTTGTGCTTACATGTATCATGACTGTCCTTTTTTTCCACATACGAGCTACACAATCTTTGTGTGTGTGTACATACAATACATGTATCTTACTGGATTTCGTATATGGGTTTCCAAATTCATGGGTTCCCCACACATCCAAGAGAGGAGGAGAAGGAGATACATAGAGAGCGTGGAGAAGAGTCTTTATTTCCGACGCTGTTCATGAGGAGAAGAAAACGGCTGTAAGTACGTCCGCTCTTCATTGTGATTCTGGATAGGGAGCTACTGCGTTCCTGTGTGCGTGTGTGTGTGTGCAACAGCCCTCTCTTCATTTCCCTCTCATTTTTGTGTATATTTGAGCTCAGACGAAGGGCAAAGGGAAATGACAGTGAGAAAGAGATACAGAAGGGAAAGATACAAAGATATTTACAAAGGAGAAAGAGAGAGAGAAAGCGAGAGTCAAGTTGTGAGTCTTTGTTATTATTATTGTTATTGGGAAATAGTGTGTATGTGGAGAGGAGAGGAGGGGGGAGAATGAAAGAATGTTTATTTTTTTGAAATAGGATAAGATTCATCATGTTCTAAATTCCCCATTCTCCATTTTTTTTGCATCCCCATCACCATACGTGGAGGAGAAGAAAGTGGAGGGGAGGGAAGAACTGTGGAACGCACAACCACTCTGACTATTATTTAGTGACATATGTGATGTGTATACTATTCCCTCTCCTCCTCCTCTTACTTTCACTCTCCCTGTCTCCCTCCCTCTCTCTCTCTGGGCCTCCCTCCAGTGTTCTTGTATCCGATTATCTTTGTACATGAAATGATATGAATATATGAGACAAAAGAAAATATTTTCCTTCTCTCTCTTCCACTCCGTCTAAAGTCTTCATAGTTATGTACATTGATAAAGAAAGCTTAGCAAAGAGAGAAAGAGAGAAGGGGAAAGGCAAGAATTTCCCCGCTTGGAAAAAGCCGTCTCCTCCTTCTTCTTCTTCTTCGTCTACTATTCATGAAGGCTCTGGAAAATTTGTGTTGTTTTTTGGCTCTCATTCTTTTCTCCTGTATAAATGCTACGCCTTCCTCCCCGACTATTAACTTGGACGAGACGAGAGAAAGAGAGTGTGAGTGTAGAAAGAGAAAGCGAGAGGAGGAGGAGGCTTCTTGACGAATCCACGAAATTTGTTTGTGTACAAAATATGTTGTATGTACACTCTGGCTAAGACTCTTTTGTTTTTTCTTGAAGGACTATCCATGCGCCGTTTTAAAAGCCAGGGTAGGACAGAGCTGTACCAACAATATGCATGTATTGTTATGGAAGGTTTTAAACTGTACAATTTGGATGAAGAGAGAAAGTATTTTCAACACCAATTTATTCACAATAGAAAAGTGGATCGCTCGCAAATTAGGAGATAAATACAAACGGAGAGGGACCTATGACAGTGAGGGTACGACTATGCCTTTCTAAATGACTATGGTCTCACCAACTGACGCTTTACCCTTCTTACTACACACACAATATAATTTATAAGTGGCTGTATATATGTTCTGTAGGAAGAAAGCGGAGAAAGCATCAGCTTATAAATTTCTAGCATCAACATGACTTTGTGTATGTACTACTATGTATGTTGGAAACTTTTCTCGTTTTCCCTCAAACTCTCATCCTTTGATGGTATTTGATGGCTCATTTCTTGCAATAAGAATCACAGTCTATGAACGGTTGTTACTATACCTATGAAAAGACGAGGTTTGTATGTCCTGGAGGGAGGGAGAAGGGAGGATGAGAGTGTGAATGAAAAGCTGTTAAAGTTTCATTGTTCATAAAATTTCACTATTAATTTTATAACACTATTTTATCATGGGTATCAAATCCTGTGTATGCGTAAAATCCTACCTCTGCCTATGGGTCTCTCAAAGGACGGTTATATGGTGTGAAGCAGTGTGTGATTTCATTGAATGGCCCACCGATTTACAAAGTTAGTGAATGACTCTTTGATGGGCATAATTCCTATTTCACACTCCACATTAATTTTTATTGGGAATTACAATTGTGTGCTGAATTAACTGTCACACACACAGGCTTTCTGAGTAGGAAGGTGAAAGAAATTTTTCAAAAACTTTGGTACTAATTTAATTTTCTTAGTGGAGACAAAATAAGAAGAAAATTGCAATGATTTGTTAGAACAAATTGTAGTGATATTTACAAAAGCTTTGTTCTGTAGACTGGTTTTACCCATCAAAAATTTTGATGCAAAATATCTCAATGCGAAATTTAGTGACTTTGCTGATATTCAACAGGCTTTTTGCAAAGAAATTATACGAGTATAAATATTTCATTAGAGAACAACGAGCTGCTTTGTACATTCTGTCTGGCAAAAAATTACTCGAATGATCTTGAAAAGTCATATGATGTTTTGTTAGTATTTTACATTACAAAGATTCTATTTTGAAATTCAAACTTCTCCTATATTACTCCTCACGAGTTAATTTTGCAGTTAATTTCATTACCGATATAAAATATTATTTAAACCAGCAGAAATTTTTCGCAAAGTAAACAAAAAATTGTATTTAAATATTTTAAAAAAATTGAAAAATACAGGAATTCACATTCGCAGTACGAATTCCTCAAAAAAATGTTTACCAATTCAAAACCTCCAGACTGAATATTGGTGAATAGAGTGAGCCCATTAAGTTTGAGACTCAATAACATTTAAAACTCTCTTCCGTAAATAATTACAATACTCCTCCATAACAGCAATGTACACATCTGTTTCAACTCAAATTTTGTTTATTTCAACATCCTGGCACTTTGTGCTTCTAAGAAGTCACAAAGGTGAGTCATATCTCCAGATTCCTCAATTATGAATCATAGATTCGTATGGCTCCAAAAAATTGTTTGACCTTGAAACCTTGAAGAGACACAACAAAGAATCCTCGTGAAATTACACGGATCCTAAACTCTACCCTTTCACTCTCTCATCTAATGTGGAAGATGATGTGTGGATGTTTGACACTAACAAACTCTAGCTTCTGCTGTTTTCACACCAAACCTTTACTTTAATGATATTAGGGTGCAAGAAATGAAAAGAGTCAAGGAACAAGGATTGGACTGACACTTGGGGCTAGGCACAAAGTCAGTCATAAAGTTTTGTCCGCCATTTCTAAATGAGATTGTTACACCACACACAACTAAAAAAGAAGACGAGTCCCATGCATTGCATGTCCTGTGCGTAGGGTGTGTGTGTGTGGAGTACACACGCACACACACAATTCAGTCCACACACTACACAATACAGTCTGGGGAAATGAATATTGATGATCCCGTTGATGATGATTAAAAGAGAATTGGACGGGCAGTGTTTTGTGAAGGCTGTTAAGTTAGAGGCTGTGTGAGGGTAAAAAAGAGTTTTTGAGTGGTTCCTTTCATAATGATGATGATAGATACCCACTTATTGCACTTGAAAGCTGGAATATTAGCCCCCAAGCTCTAACTCCACACACACACAATACATTATATAATCAAGCTCAACCCAACTCAGTCCCAGACCATGCACTTTTTTGGCAATGAAGCATTCCCGAAAAAAGCTCAATGTTCTCTCTCACTCTCTCCTTTTGCTGCTAACAATCTCGCATATAAAGCATTTCTTCATAATAGTCAAACTCTGAGGACAAGTATACACATTAAATATGAGGCGGTTGTGAATTAGTACAGGACGTCGCTGGGTCGAGATGGAAATTTTCGAAATTAGTCGTCAAACCCTTTTCCCGACTGTAATGTATACACATAGTGTAGTGTGTTGTTCTGAAGTTGATTGAACAAGAGAAAAAATGCAAATTTTTTGTAGTATTTCTCTTTCTCTCTCACTCTCTCTATTTCACTTGACACACACACAGGATTCCTGAATACTGATTATACATAGGGAAATCATTTAGCCCTCGGCTTAAACTCCACACACACACACACACACATGACAGTCAGACTGTCTAGTTGTGTTGAGGATCCGACTGGAGCTGAAGGGCTTAAACAAAGTAGAGCGTAAAATTTTACACAAGAAAAGTAGGAAGTACAAAAATCCTCCCAAAAAGAAAAGAAAGAAAATAGTTCAACAAACTTGTAACTCACATTTTTTGGCGACAGTAAAAAAAATGAAAGAAAAAAAAATGACAAAGTATAATGAATGTGGGGGGAGGAATGGGAAAGGGGGGGGGGGGGGTTTCAAAAAAAGTGTGGACCTATCCGGAAACTCCGTATTAATTCCATGTAGGACCCCTAATTGAGTTAAAAATTGAGTTGAGTGATGACTTCAATCCGCACAGTAGGTTAAACTTTAAATATAGTTCAGGTATTTTCAACACAAGGCATAAAGCCAAAGGTAGGGAGAAATACGAGGCCATTCACAAATGTGGGACAAATCCTGGAATCCCAGAGCTGGGGTCAAGTTTGATGTGTACGGTAAACAAGAGAGAGAGAGAGAGATCTGACTGACAGAGTCAAGTTATTTTGTGGCAGGAGGAAAAAAACTTGGTCCTTGGGTTATTCAATTCAATCATGCGGAGGAAGAAGAATAAGAGAAAAATTTAAGACAAAGTTTGTTGCTGGTAGACAGAGGATGAGGAGGAGGAAGGAAAAGAATTCTTTGCATGGCAACTCCAAACTGACTCAAGTCAAGTCAGAGTGTTAGAGAGGAGGAGAGGAGGAGGAGAACTCACGTGATGAAAAAAATGACAGCGGCAGGGGACGACGACGGGAAACTTGACAAAATCAGCAAAGATAATCTACGTGGAATTACATGGTAAGAGCGAGAATTTAGAGACAGACTTTTTTAGGGAGAAAGACCATGTGATGTGTACGACACGGAGTGAGTGTGTATGTCTTGCCAAGACAGTATTATTATAGTGAGTGATTCAAGGGGGACTGAAGGAAAAAAGGAAGGGTATATGAAAATGTTCTGTGATAGCATAGAGTGGGAGGAGAGAGAGAGGAAGAGGTGAAGGGAATCCTGGGGACAAGGGAGAGAGGAGTAGAAAAAGTTTTTTTTCTCTCTTCTTCTCTTTCTCGCAAAGAACTTAATTTGATTTGCAATGCTAAATTCGACCTCCAAATTAATGCTGACTTTATCTGTCGTCATCATGAATAAAGAAACGATTCTTCTTGTAAGACTCTCCCGACTGACATTTTTACGGTTGTTCCTTCAGATTTTTTGGGGAAGGTTAATGCTGCGTACATGTGAGTGAGTACGGCAGTTTTTTGCGGGGCTGCACATTCATAATTAATTATTTTCTGGTTATTTTTCCTTCCCTCCCTCACCTCCCCTCTCTCCTCTCTCTCTCTCCAAATAATTATGATGAGGAAGATGGACAAATGAGATAGGAGTCTGTGTACAAAAGAAATAAATGTAAATAAATTTGTACACAGAAAACATGAAGAACCAGTCATCACCTTCCCAACAGATCAGATATTATTTGAATCTCTCCTCAAATTTATAGCCAGTAGAGTTAGAGTTTCAACTCTACAATCCAAATTTAATCTGTGGAGGAAAATACAAACATTCCATTTTGTATTGGGTATTCAAAATTAACATACGCCATAACAAGTCGTAGTATATCTAATAAAAAATTATTGATCTGAGGTTGTTTGTCCAATTACATCATGGGATGAGGATACATACATGGCTTAAGCATCTTTAAATCATTTAAAGAATTAAATTTTTACAGAACACATTTAATTTCACAAGAGATAGTGTGAATGATTATCTGGACATTTTGTTAAAATTCAAGAGAGAAACATGTCTTAGTAATTTTAATGTACAAATTATATAAACTACAGTTAAGTCTTTTTTAGCCTAGCTTGAAGAAAATGACGAGCCTGAACCTTCTAAATTACGGTACATCATTATCTCTTTCATGACAAGGAATCCCTGTCTATGTACCGCACGGACAGAGTTCACCTGTGTCTTCTGTAGTGCATTCTGTGTCTGTGTTTGTACTGGAAAATATTATCACTGCTTAAATTTTAAGACTGCACAACACAAGTCTGCTCTCACTCCCAACCCTACACAAACACACATATGAGAGAGACTCATGGGCCATGAATTCAAAATGAAGATATATTCCATATTTGCATAAATTCAATAAAGTCCAAATCTGTCGCTTCACCATATCACTCTCTGCGAATGTGATATTCGACTCTGTCTCCTCCTCCTCTTCCAGAATCCCTTCCATTTTTATGCATTGCTCAAAGTAAATATTCTTCTTACATATCTATACATGGAATGATGTGCAGAGAGAGGGAGTACAATATTAAAATTGTAAAGTTAGAGGGGAAAGAAGGGAGGGGGAGTATAGCTTTTGAAGTTTTCTTGAACCTTAATGTAAAGTACATAGTTCAGAGATAGGGAACATAATGTGAATGCATTAGGGGAGAAGCATATTTTATTATCGCAAGGCTTTGAACGTCGTCTCCAGATGGATTACAAAATGGAGAATCCTTAATGCCGTCAATCCGAATTATACTCCTGAAATTTCCCTCCCTCTCCATCTTTCCCTCTCTCTCTCTCTCTCTGCCACTCCAGTCACAAGAAAAAACCATACTGTCACGATGCCTGTGTCACATGGACGGCAGGTTGCCTCTCTCTCTCTCTCTGATGTGTGTGTATTTCTCTCTCCCATTTTTTTCTCTGCCTTTGTGTGTGTGTGGAAAACTAAACACGAGACAGGCATCTGCTTTCGTCCGTCAAGAATGTCATGCGTATTTAAAGTTAATGTCACAGGCAGTTACTTTAAAAACACATTAAATTGAAATTTGAGCCACTTAAATATAAAGCATTTTTAAAAGCTCAAAAAGTACAGTTAATAAATTAGAAATCAGGAGGAGAAAGAGACAAAATAAAGATCACATTTTTTCCTTTCCCTTTCAAACTGCAATCATATGCAAATATTCATGTTACACACGACAAACTTTATATTATTTTTTTTGTAAATATTAATTCAAATTCCAAAATTTTTTTAGAGCAGCTCAAGAATCAGAATCCCAAATGAATGGCATTGAAATGGAGGAAACTGAACAAAAATAAAAGTAGAACAAACTGTTTTTTTTCTTAATGCAAACAAGAGATGTCAAAAGCCTTTGCAAAAACAAAGTATTTAAGTTTTTCCAAAAAGAATCCTTTTTTTTCATGGCAAACTTTTGTAAAATGTCTAAGTCTTAGAAAGACAGCAGAACAAAAATATTTTCAGATTTAATTTACAAGGAAGTTTGCAAATGAGACGGGATTATTTTGACTCTTTCTCTTGAGGGACGTGGAATTCAAGTGGAAAATTTGACTTTGTCTCTAATTCCTTTTGACATGACAAGGACAACGTTTTTTATACAAATTCAGAAAATGTACTCTCACACAGTGAGTAGAAGGGTTTGGAAATTCTCAAGTTTTGCTCAAAATACAAAAATTTTTGAAATATTTGTCCAGTCCTCCTCGACACTTGTATTTTTGTTGTGACAATAAAAAATAGAAGAGAGGGAAACGAGTGACCTTGTACAGTAGAAAGTAGAACCAAAAAGAGAGAGAGAAAGTGAGAGTTTTATTTCATTTGTCCAGGACGTTCGAGATTGTGTTTGTTGTATGTATTTTGGGGGGTAGTCATAGAAGCGTGTATTCCCCGCTTGTAGACAGAGGAGGGAGTTTGATCTGAGTGACTCCAGTTCATGTCCTTCGGTTGTCTGATGTTGAGCCGATTTCGAAACGGAGGAAACACCAAAGGAGCCATAATGTGGAAAGCGAAAACTCCGGAAGTGACTGATGGTGGGACAGTTTCCGTTGAACGTATACATCTTCAACTTCTCCTTCAATAGACACAGCCATGGAGAAAGAGAGTCAGAGCCAAAGAGAGAGAGAGAGAAGGGAGGACTGACATTATAAATGACACACCAATTGGCCCCTTTCAATCTCTAGACTCGTTCAAATTTATCTCTTGATTTATTCCTTCCAATTCGTTTCACTATCAGCCTTCTAAATTCAACTTGAACTTTTTTCCCTTCAGCCATTCCTCCTCCTCCTCTATTCTGTTCGCCTTTCCCTCCAACCGTCTTTCTCTATTGTTGTCCATCTAAAGTGGGTGCTATTAATTCCCCAAATATTTACAGCTTAATCGCCTTGACACACACACAAACACACAGCCCAGAACCTTTTTGCACAATACGTTTTTTCTGTATTTATAGCCACTTGACTTTCATTCTAAGAGACTCAACTCATTTACACTGTATTCTAGCATTCTCCATCTAAATCAATCTCAAGTCACGAGATTGGATTTCCGAAAATCCAAAATTCAACGAATTTTCAAAATGAATGATAATTTAAATTCAATATTTACATGTTGTACGATTTTTATTCCTTTTAGTCACAATGAAACTATAGCATAATTAAAATGTCGTAGTTTGTACCTATTTTAAAATTGGACAATGGACAGTCTACTAAACTTCTTGAATTAAGTTGAATCGTATTGTTTTGTAAATAGAATGACTCCTTACAAAAAAGTGAAAATCGTTTTTAAAATTCAACGTTTAAAATATGAATCGTTTATAACTTCCTTTTCTCTCTTCAACTGAACCTTGAAAAGACAAATTATAATTTTCATTAACTCTTTGTTTCTCCTGTGGAGAAAGGGCTAAACAATGAGTAAGTGAAAGAGAGAAAGTTTGTTAAAAAAAGAATTTAGACTATACGAAGAAAAGAACGGGCCGACAGTGTAAGGCATAGGAGAGAGAGAGAGGAAGAATTTGAGTCGATTCTTCTTATTTGGACAATCTTGGTGGAACAGTTGGAAAGATAAATGTCCTTTATTTGCTCTTATGAGCAGTTAGTTGCTCATACCCTTATCTTCCGGATGCATTAGCGTCCCGGAGTCACATGCAACGATGGAAAAAGACTTTCTCCTTCTCTCTCTCCTCTCTCTCTCTACACACACACACATGGACATACACTTACACACACAAGTGGGTCTTGGATTCAACATCTTCGTTTTCTCGTCTTCGCCCTACTGCTGTCACTACTCTGCTGACTGGAGGACTGTGCCTTTTAGCACCAGCGATAGGTGATATGGATATTTATGCACGTTGGGAAAGGAGAAAGCAAGGGTGAAAAGAATGCTGAATGTGCCTAGCTTAATGGATGGATGGCTTAATCTTTAGAGAATTCCTCCAACTGTTACAGATACCATTATACGTGTGTGTTACAGAGAGGGAAAGAGGGGGGGATGGGGAATGGCAGAAGTGGGAAAGAACAATAACGGCTCTGCTTACGTTTGCCATCACTATTTTATAGATTACCCCCTCCTCTGCCTCTTCCCCTCCTCTCTCCGCCATTCTCCTCAAGTCCCATCCTCCCTCAAAATTAAATATCCCGTTCTCATGCATATATTGACTTTAACATTTCATATATATTATTTTATAGTCAAACTGACTGTAGGGGGAAGGAAGGGGGGACTGAGAGAACAGTCTGGGGGTGGCCATTAACCCCTAGAAGGGAAAATGGAAGCAAACTAAATTTAATTCATGAGCGTACCAACTGCATGGACAATAACACAGTCTCCCTTTCCCTGGAATCTCATGTTGAAGGACTGGAACTAGTTATGGCTAAAACTAACTAAACTATTTGAGAATTGTGTGTGTGTCTTTCTTACGAGAGGGAAACTAATGAATAATTAGGATCGGGCCTGAAATTGAATATTATATTACACACACAAGAATTTTAGCACGGCTCCTCTCTTCCCATCTCATCTTCTTCCAAAGAGTCAGATTGGAGTACATGGGTCGTACCTTGTTATTAATATAATTATTGTAGAATGTGGATTCAACATTTATTCACAGTCACGGCGACCCCCCCCC
>WJFB01000009.1:84724-187339 GCA_009870185.1 Pygmarrhopalites habei
CCCCCCCCCCCCCCCCCCCTCACATACACACACACGCTCTCTCTAATTATAAGTTACCTTTCCAGAACATTGTTAGTTTCTTAAACATCCCACACACACACCGTCATATGGACACAAAGGGACTGTGTGCCTACACAAGGGCCGTCTCTTTGATCCAGAACTTTTGAAAGACGAGGGAAAGTGAATGGAATTCCATCCTTCGTATGGATTTAAGGATAAAGTGATAAATAAACCGGAGGAGCCTTTATTGAACCTTCCTTTGTGTGTGTGAGAGAAAGCGTGTACGATAAAGCCTCGAGTTGTGTGTGTGTGATTTTTACAATCTATCAAGTAGCAATTAATTTGGATTAGGAAATTTGATTGTGGAGGGGCTCCATTTGACCTTCAAACTCTGACCACGACTATTAGGAAGGCTAATAAGGGGAGGGGATTTAATTCGTGTTTTGTGAGGAGGACACTTTGTGTCTGGGATTTCTTTCGCAGGACAGGGAATGTAATGAGGGGAATTGCACAATTTTAATTAAGTGGTAAGTAAAATATTAATGAGGGATACTCCTCCTCCCATGTGTGTGTGTTGTGTGTGTGTGTATGGAGGAGAAATAGGGGAAAAATTATAGAGAGAGGAATTAATGGGAAGGATGGGATTAAATATGGGCAATGTCACAAAGTACATAACTCTGCTTAATTATAGGGGGACCAGAGAGAGAAAGGGAGAGCGTCCTTATTTTAACGTGACACACACACATGTACAGTGGATACACTATAAACTCCGTTTAGGGTAATGAAGGGCAATTGGGACTCTTCCATTCCTCCCTCCTGATGAATATTTTGAAAGTCCTCAACTACTCCACACTTAGACACACACATACAGTGTAGCGTGTATGTGCGTGCGTGGATGTGTGTGGGAAATGCATATAATTCATGTAATTAAATGCAGATACCAGGAGAGTATCGACGTTAGTCCTGTGTGTGTGTGTGAGTGTACAACATCCCTATCCCACACTTTCACTTTCTCTCACAAATTAAATTAACCAAGTCACCGCTCTATTGTGTATTACATCCATACCACACACAGACAAAGTTTGTCAAGTTTTGGGCACCCAAAGTTTGCCAAAGTGGAGTATCAAATATTAATGTATTTATAATTTAATTAGGGTGATGATGACTTTAGCAGTATGGATCCACAACGTGGCTAGTGTACTACACACAGTGGTGCATACAAATGGTCAATTATATTTCGACATTGAGACATTCAGCATAAGTTAGTATAAGAGAGAGAGAAGAGAAAAGGGAGTCAAGACTTTTGACCACGCAAAAATTGGTGGAGAGAGAGAGAGAGAGAGAAAGGTAGGATGTGTCGTTGATCAAAATTGATTAATGTGGAGGATGATGCCAGGTTTGCAGACAAAATTTTAATTTCAATTGCAAAAAAAATGGAAGGAACGTTTGGACGATGAAAGGGGATGATGCCAAAGACACAAAAGAAGTACGTGGAAGGAATTCTAATTAGTTGGCTCTTACAGTTCCAGTGCTAACTCGTTTTATTCAATTATTTATTGGATTTTCTCACAAACCACATGTTGTACATTCATTGAAGGAGTTGAGTAGTTGTGTGGTTAGCGAGAAGGAAAAAGACATTAACTAACTGTTGCTGGACTCTCATTAATTAATCATACCCAAATGAGGGTCATTATGATAGAACACGGTACAAGAAATCACAACAATTGTATGCAATTTTTAGTGATAAACTTCTAAGAATTTGTCACTAAAAATTGCACATTCATATTTAATTATTTTTCAAAAATATATATAAATTTTAAAAGCCTCGATCCAGATTTTTTATTTACACGATTTTCCTCAATTTTATTCAAATTGGCTATAAAATTACACATTTAAAGACATTTATGACTTGGATTTAGGTAATTTAATTGGATTTGAATAATTTTACATGTGAAATTCTGATTTTACTATATTCTGTCAAAAATTGTCATGTAATTTTTTTCCTTCGAAAAAAAACTGAGTTGGAGAAATGTCAAAGGAAGAAATTCCTCTTTCCATAATTTTAAGAATTCAATTCTAACAATTTTTAGAAAATCCAAGGATTCAAATAGTGGCAATCAAACTTCACTTTACACACACGTACACACACACGCAGACACACACACAAGTTGGCACGGGGTCGTGGGTTCCGTCTGTGAGTCAAAATGAGAAAAAAAGAGCCTCCTCCGTTCATTCCCAACATGAATGATGAGTTGAACCTCTCATCATGCATTCATGGAGACTTAGTTTCCAAATATTTTTCTCCCTCTTCCTCTTCGAAAGGCAGAAAATACGAGTTGCGGAAACAGTGAATAAATTACTATGAGACTTTTTTTTACATCCTTTGATACCATTTTGATAATTCCTCACTACTTTTCAAATATCTTTTCTCTCTCTCTCTTATACTAGACTAGTAGACATGGAGGGAGAGAAAATTTTTGAAAATTATCTTTTTCGAGGTCATTTGAGATTTTAACTGCCGCTATTTGTTTCGAACAAGTCAAGTAGAAAATTAGAGATCAAAATTCTGAAAGAGAAAAGTATCAGCTCCAAAACTTTGAACGTTTTGTTTTGAAAAATTACGAAAATGTTCAACCGTAGTTTTTATTTTTGTTCAAAATTTCACCCCACTCATTTTCCCAATACTTTCGTCGGGTAGTGTGGAAAGACACGTAGACACACATAAGGAGAGAGAGATAAAAGAATTTGACTATCTCTCTCTCTCTCGTTCATTTCTTTTGTCGTTGATGGGAAATTCAATAAATTACTTATTCAGCTTGCCTTCAAATAATACAGTAGTTGAAACAGCCCACGAAGTCATAATTCATTCACACCTTCCCATTTTCTGATTTGAATAAAACACACATCTCTTTCGCCCACCAACGATCTCGCACGCCGTTCTTCCTCCCTCCCTCCTCCTCCTCTCTTTCTCTCTCTCTCATCCACAAAAACACACATCCACTACATACTACACACACACGCTTCACCTTCAAAAATGTACACGGAAGACTGTGCCGTGCTATACTCATTTACCCTTTTGCTCAATAACAAAGCATTCCATTTGCCCATCTCTATAATTCAACAAGCACTAAGTATTTGATAGTATTTGTGTGTGTGTGTGTGTGTGTACAACTTCTATTTTATTTTCCCTCTTATCTGTCTGCATCTCTCTCTCACTCTCTGCCTCTCTAACTTTTTACACATGAACTCAAACGAAGGAGGGGGAGGGAGGAGGAGGAGGTGGGTAGTAGTTTCAAAATAGTGGGAAAATTTTCATACCATGAATCTCTCAAATGTCGAATAACTTGTGAGGAATCATGTATCCTCAATTTAATCTCTCCCCGTCTCTCTCTTTCTCTCTCTCTCGAAAGTGCACAGAGATTCGAATCAACCATTTATAATTTACAACAAACAAGCCAACTACCTAAATAAACAAGTCTACTCCTCCTCTCTATTTTACATTCAATCTTAAATACCATTCAGTTGTCATTTACAGTGTAGAAATGTGGTGCAAAAATACACTTTTTTAACCAAGGTTAAATCAAGGAATGTCAAGACGGGGATTTAATTTTTATTAAACAGAATATTTTTAGACGTCCAGTATGACCTGGGAATAATCTTTATTTATTTTTGGATGATGTAAGAGAAACCCGAGATTAAATGTGATAAAAACTCTTATTCATATTAAATGAATTCCATGTTTTATAAATGTTTATTTGTTATCGCCCAAAACTCTCAAAAATGTAGTGGAGGAAATATTTTGAAAGGACGTGTAATTGTTTTTTAAAGACATGAGTGGGGAGGAGGCTTGTGGTTGTATTACCATAATTACGGTGGTAGGGAGTGGGCGGGTCGTGATTCATATTTAAGCATGATTAACTGGAGGATAGGATGACTTTTTTTTAAACAAAAAAATTTTTTTGGTAGTAGAAAATTTTTTAAATTGTATTGTGTGGTATCAAAATCGTGATATGAGAGATTCCTACTTCCACACAAAAGTTTCAAATTCTAATTACGATAATTTGTGCAACATTTTTTTTTGCAATTTTGTTACTGTGATATCCTTCATTATTTTTGCAAAAGAGAGTGAGAGTGAGGGGGTTTTAGCCAAGTCAGTTCCTTGGTCGTGTGGAACGACAAAGAGAAAAGGAGAGGGTCGTACACGTGTACCTTATAAAAACAGATGGACACACACACACGTGTGTGTCCATTACATTCGTAATATTTTTCTTGTACAAATAATGTAGGATTAGGCATAACATGATTTGACCATTTTGAAAAAAAGTAATTGCATGCAAACCACAATTTAATTTTTTGAATTGTTTTCCTCTTCTACCAGTCAAAATGTTTTGATGAATGACTCTCTACTCGGGAGTGTGCGGGAGTGTGTGAGTCAAGGTATTTTGTATTAAGAAAATTACTGATCAACGAGTATGATTAAAATTAATAAATACTTAAATCGTCATAATTTTTTTGGGAAAAAAACATTTCATGCTTTCCTTGAAATTCCTTAAATCTTTAGAGCACAAGCAATGAAGGTACTAAATAAATTGTGCTTTAGCTTTGATAATCGTTTAAACTAAATTAATAATTTTGATTCATGATCCCCCTCTCTGCAAATTGTGGCATGAAAAAAAAAGGTAAGTGTTTTCACATGAACAACAAAATTATCCCACATCTTTATGACTAATAAAAGAGTTGGAAATTTCTTTACATATTTTATTTCCAGAATAAAATGTTTCCAAATTTTTTTACTCTACGCTCTATTCCTACATCCTGGAATGAAGACATGGACTTGAGAGAGAAGTGTTTGTGATTTTCAAAGTCAATTTTTCAAGTGGCCAAGTACAAGGCTCTTGCCGACAAGGCTCTTTTGTACACTACAGTGAGGGCGGAAGGAAAGGCCCAGTGTGAAAAATTGAGACCGATTTGTGTTGTGTGTAAAAAGAGGGGGCGGGGGGTTGACTCTCTCAGCTCAGCTCAATACATACCAGAGTGGAATGATGAAAAAAGAGACAAAAAAGTGGAGGACAGCCAGAAGCAGGAATAACAAAAAAGAGAGAAGATTCATGAAAGAAGGAACATGTTTTGGAATCCTTTTAAATTCGAAAGTTACTCGTTATTCTTTCTTATTTCGTTTGGTTCGGGTTTGTGCCCTTCTTCTTCTCCCGCTCCCGCTCTCCCTATCCGGCCATGTCAGTACATATCAAAATGTAAAATAGTCTGTGTGTATAACGTGAACGCCATAAATACATAGGAAGAGATAGACAGTGACGGTGTCTAATAGCAAGAGTCAGTCGGGAAGAGAGAAAGAGTAGGCAAGCAACAAGGGACATGTCCAAAGAACGCGAAGTATATCCTATATCCGCAAAAGATGCTATATTTGTACAGACGGAAGAAGACTATGGTGAGTGACCAAGTGTAGAAGAATAAACATTGGGTATAAAAAGTGGACTGAAGATCCATATACAATAATATACATGTTATAGGGTGGAGGAGGAGGAAGAGATCGGAGAAAGACCAAGACCAATCGGGAGTCAAGTGAAGGCGGAAGCAAGAAATATTTTTCAATTCAAGGCGGAGGGGAGGCAATGGAAGAGCCAAGAGCAATTTGAATGTAGAGACAGGGAAGGGAGGGGAGAGAGTGAGAGAGAGAATTATTTGGAAGCCATGCAAGTTACTACAGTCATTTTTTGCATTGTCTTAAGTCCACCACTGACATTTGTCTTACGTTTCCTCTGGGACAATAAACTCAGGAAAAGAGAGACGAGAGTCTTTTCACAGTCTCCTTCTCTCTTTCCCTGCGTGTGTGTAAGAAGTCTTTTTTTCTCTATTTCCAGTCTGACAACATGCACATGTACGTGTATGAGTGTGTGTGTGTACAGTGGAAGGATATGGGAATGGACGAATGGATCTTTTCCCGTTTTTTTCACATCCATGCGGGATAAATATACACGCAAGGACGACACAATTTCCAATGGTGTATTCATGTGTGATATGAAATAAAAATCCAGTGGCCTTCCTCTTCCCCTTTCCCTATCTTTCAAAAGTATTTTTTTTCTCTATTCCCTCAGCCACTTTGAATTGGATGCACAACTGGAACGGAGAAGGGAAAAAGAAGGGAGGGAGGCACAATTAACTCTATGTCTTATTTTCTTGGTTCTTTGCCATGTCACACAAGAACGGATGGACTGTGGAGTCCAGCGTCGCTTCGATTGGGAAGCCCAAGAATTTTTTCCAGGATTTTTTTAAAATGCTTGAATTTTTTTTAGTTTAACTTGAATGCTCAAAAGTTTTACATTTGTGTACGGGATGAACATACTCATATCATAGGATGTCTGGAGTCCATACGATGCGAGAGGACATAAAATAATGGAGCTTTCTTTACTAATTTGCATTTTCAAAGCCCTCCCGCACAATAACAGCCATAATTAAATTGTAAAGAAACACTTTTTGAAACTGAGCCTTCCTGGATAATGGGAAGGGACCACTTTAAAAATGACATTTTAAAACAAATAATTGTGAGCAAAGGGAATGGAAAGGAGCGGGTGGGAAGGGAAACCATTATAATGGGACTCATCAGAGCAGAGACAAAAATGTTGATGTGTGTGTATGAAAATAAAAGGTTCCTTTCACAGGTGCTTAATGGATAATAAGCAAAGGGATACTCCACCCTCACAAAATGAAATGAATTGAGAAAAGGGTGTGTGTTTGTGTAGTACCTAGTATCCTTCAAAGTCGACTGGAAGATATTTTTTGTTATGTAAAAAAACTTCAATTTCCTTGAAGGTACACACTGGAAATTTATCATGTGACTTTAATCTCCGCAATTATTTGCACATTTCAAATAATCACGAGTAAATTAGACATTTTGACTAATATTTTTATGCCTCACTTCACACCGTTTGGCCTCTGCAATTTGAACACTGTGTGTCCCCACTCACTGGCATACTACAAACTTGGAGGGAAACGCACAATTAAGTTGTAATATGTTCATGTTTTCCAACTCCAGGTGAAAAAATGGCAGGGCATTGACGTAGGATTTTTGGCTAATTTTTTTTGACAATCTCGCTCACCCGTCCCAGTCAATGGGTAAGGAATGTATGTATGTGTGTGTGGAGAAAAAAAGGGGGCTGAAATTACAAATATTATGAGAAAAACGGAGAGAGAGAACAAGAGAGCAAAGTACTATTTAAAATGTAATATTCACCGCCCACTAACCACCATCAGGGACCCTCATGTGTGTGTGTGTGTGTGTGTGTGTGCAAATTGTACAATGTGAGAAAGTAGTTCATGTGTCCTTTTGCGTACAATTTTCATCACACACACATACATCACAGCATGACAAAAAATTTTCGTCCCCCGCCACAATTCCACAGTCCATGTGTGTGTAATGTGTGTGAGACCGAGTGCAGAATCACATGAGAAAATGGAGAGTAAAATCGAGTTGAGTAAAAACAGTATGAAAAAATTATTATTATTAGTTAGAAAAAAATTTCACAATTACAGCCGTTAACAAACGTGTATGAGGGACGACGAGTGTGTGTGTTTGTGTGTGTGAGAGAGAGAAGGGGGAGAGTTCATGACCAAAGTGCATTTGTTTCGAAGAGATTTGCAAGGTTTGAAAGAAAAAGGCGGATATGTTTCGAGAGAGAAGTAAATCCATCAATTGTGCGTGCTCAGAGCTCATAATAGTTTCACCAAGAAAAAAAACAGAGAAGGGAAAAAGTGCTCACTGAGTGAGAGTGAAGAGAGAGACTCTTGTGTGTGCCTGTGTTTGATACATACATGTATAATGTACACTCAAAACATTACTTGTATTCAGATGACTCTGCACTCTTCTCATAAGTTGCATACACAATCCATAGTGGAGCTCTCAACTCTGGCCTGGGTCACGGGAGTGTGTGTGACCCAGCCAGTTTTCTTACCCCTTGTCACAGTCTTTGCTAAGCTTAGAATTTTTTTTAATTCTCTTAAATACATGACAACGATTTTGATTTAGCATATTACAGTCGAAAGTAATCAATATTTTTTCCTGAACTAAAAATACTGATTGCCATTTTAATCATCGGTCAATTTAACGTACAAATATAATTTTTTGCACTCTCTCGCATTCCTCGTCAATTTAATTCGAGTTTCTTTAATGACCATGGGTCTTCCAGATCCTGAGGCGACTCCTTTGGAAGGGCTTTAAAAATGGTGTCTCATTAGTCAGGGATGAGAAGATGTGAGAATGTGGGGAAAAAGTAACCCAAATCAGCCATACTGACCGTCGCTTCCTATTATTATGTATTATCTAAAGCATGGCTTTGCCATTATGTAATATCGTATTCATTCCATTATGACTTTCCATCTTACTCAAACCCACAGGCTTATTGCAATCACAATATATACCTCGGATATTATCTAGCCAATGGAAAGCCAAGTTTTTCCTTTTTAAAAAAAATAGTTTGCAAAATATATTTTTGAACCCGGAAACTCTGTTCCCTCTCTACTCCACTAAATCCGGTTTTTGGACCTCTACATATATGGAAATTTGAATACGAGAGAAAAGGGATAGTACAGCCCGTAGCTAAGCTAAAGTAGTCTTTATACATGTACACAAAATTTTACTATTATTATTCTAGTAATTTCATTAGAGACAAGGACGGGGACAGATTCCACTAAGCCTTCCACAAACAGACACACTCCACAACTAAAGTCCTCCAACCCCTATCCACATTCCCTGTGTTTTGTACAAAGGGAAAGTTTGTGGAGAATTTGTTGGGAGACGAAAAGTAGGGGGAGAGAGGATGACGGGTGATGTGGGCAAATAATCGTAATTGAGTCTGTATTTTATAATCTGTCTTCATTGCATGGTTGAAATAGTACCTCCGTCCGTCCATCCACTTAGCACTAACTAGGCGACAGCTCAAATTTCTCCCATTTACTTAGCCATCCGAAAAATACAAAAAGGGAGAATGGGGAAAAACGTTTTGTTCCTTTCAATGAAGAGAGACGTGAAGAGGGGGGAAAGAAGAGGGAAATTTCATCAAGGTCTCAAAAGAAGTCTTTTTTTAAACAAGAGAGAGAGAAGAGAGTGAATGAAGCAACAAGCGTAATATGAAGTCAGTCACACTCACTCGGTCCCCGACACTCCGTCCGCATTTTATTTAGTAGATTATTTAGACATGGAACTGTTTGTGTCCCCGTGCATGTCTTCTCTTTTTGTTCTTGTGTACTCTACCACAGTATGAGGATTTTTGTGGTGGAGTAGGTGTGCCTTCGCATCGCATGGCATGGTCATGCAATGGCACATGGCATGCAGTCTGCTCTTGCTCCTGCTTCCATCCATTTATGCGTTATACCTGGGCCTTTTCTTTTAAAGGGAAGGAGCAATGTTTCATTTTCATTCCTTAAAAGCAAGTGACAATTTAGCATTAGCATAATATAACTCAAAGAGAGGAGAAAGGGGAGGAGGAGGAGGAGAAGAAGGGAGAACTTGAGCATGTTAATGAGTAATTAAAGTTGGGCGAACCAAAAAAATACTACTACTTTCCGTCTACCATGATCCTTATTTTCATAATTCTCAACTCTTTCCAAAATTTTTGGCCTTCCATGCGTGGCCAAGTAGCCACTGGCCGAAATGATAATTTTAAATTATTTGAAAATAAATTTGTGGTTGCCTTACTTTATTTAAAGTGTCTAGAATGGCATTTTTTGAACACTTATTCAACAGTCGTCTTTCTCCGTCCACCAAAATACCAAAATATTTGGACTGGGAAAAACGGGAAAAATGGGAACGAGTGCCTTGGTAGAAAAAGATTTTTATTTCACTTTTCCTTGTCTTATTAGCCCTTGTTTTCGTGTCTTGAGGAAGGAGTAAATCGATGGCTGAGAGCAAAATTTATCCAATCATAAATGCAATTGGAACGATACCTAAGCAATCGCACACTTCCCATCTTCTCACCTTCAGGCCAATGTGTGTGTGTGGAAGAAAACAAGTTCAAGCCCTCACTCTCCATCCCTTTAACATGTCCAACGATCATGCATGTAGATATACGTGTGTGTGTGTATGAAATGTGTATTTTGGGTGATAGAGGAAAATGAACGAAGATTTTTTTTACCCCCTTCATTTTTATTTGGTCTATGACTCTATCTGAATGGAACCACCACACCACGCACGGAGATATCCACACATCCACACACACACACCCTCA
Organism: Pygmarrhopalites habei; assembly: GCA_009870185.1. NCBI lineage: Eukaryota > Metazoa > Arthropoda > Collembola > Symphypleona > Arrhopalitidae > Pygmarrhopalites > Pygmarrhopalites habei. The sequence goes on from WJFB01000009.1 coordinate 94,963, forward strand.
GATATGAGAGTCTTGTAACTTGTAAAAGGCTTAGAAACAAGGGTTTCAACTCTCTGATGGTTTCATTGTGATTACCGAGTTATCTTGAGAAGAAAAGGATGAAATGCCATTACGAGGATTCTATCAAGCGATTTATCCCTGAGGAAAGTAAAACACAGAAAAACGATTCCGAATTTCTTCTATGTATTTGTGTGTGCGTGTTTCTCTATCTTTCACATCACCACGGCTAACTCTCTCTCTCTCTCTCTCTCTATCTCTTTCTCGGTATTTTTACCCCGTTCCGAGTCCGTTCACCCTGGGTCGTGTTATGCTATGATATGTGTATTTTATATCTCGTTCCAAAGTAAAGGAAACTGGTCAACTTTTTTCAAAGATGTATTTCGATAATAAGGAGACTATTTTTTATTATGGCGCGAAATATTGCAGATCAATTGCAAAGGATATTTATAGTGTAAGCAGGAAGAGAGAGAAAGTAGAGAAAACATGATTGACCTTAATTGGACTAGCAGGAGAATACATTGTCTACAAGTATTAGTAATTTCATTACACACGTCGCTCACATACATACACCTTGTATATATGACACAGTAGTTGGCTCAGAGTCCAAAAAATTGTGTTGAAAGGAGACGAAAGGAGAGATTAGAAAAGAGAGCAGTCTGTAAGGAGAAGAGATGGGTTCTCCATTGTTAAACGTTTGCTTACGCTAACATTTTTCTTTTCCCCTTCTTCTTATTCTCTGGATTAACAAATGGCTTTCACTCTGATTTTCTTTTGACTCAATTTCGATTTTTTAACAAAAATTTCAAGTAAATCAGACCAATTTATTGGCACAAAGGCAGGGTGACGTTCCAAGTGGTTTGCAATAATCATAAAACTTTTTTTTCTTCATCTCCTTTTTGTCCACTCTTTCAATATGATCGGTAGAACATTCCAGAAGAAAATCAAAGTAGAAAATCCTATCACTTTCACCGATCCTCTTCCTTCTCCTCAATTTTTCTTTCCCTCCTTTTTTCTTTCTCTCTCGACTTCTAGCCTCCTTGCTTTGAGAGACCGCATGTACATTTTCCTTGACAAAAGTTGGTAATCACAAAGGAAATTACTCTTATTTCAATTATCAAAAGCCGCAGACAATTTATGAAGGGGAATAAACTTTATGACTGTCCCTTGTTACATACATGTGTGTTTGTATTCAGTCTGACTCTGCTGACACATCTTCATGTCGTCCAAAAAACCACAGCGTCAACGACAGCCAATTACTCTCTCCTCATCTCTCTCTCTCTCTCTCTCTGTCCTTTCTCTTTTCTCCCGGCGGACAGACAAGTAGAGGAAAAGAGAAAGCCCAAACAATTCAAGACAAAGACGCTAAAAAAAGAATAGCAAGTGGCTCAATGAAAAGTAAATTTTTTTCCTCTCTTCTTCCTCTTCACATTCTAGTGACTCTGCCGGTTTTTCTCTCTCTCTCTCTTGGAAATTTCTTGGAACGGGAAAAGTGGAATTGATCGTATAAAACTAATAAGTTCTCGATGTAATCATTTTTTTTTCCAGTCTGTCCTTGTACAATTTAACTAGTACTGGCACAAAAAGAGAGGAAAATCCCCCATATATAGAAAAAAAGACTTTCTCTCTTAAGTGTGGAGAAAGGGACATAAAAAAGATAGTAAAAAACAAACAAACAAACAGAAAAAAATCAAATCTTGAGCTACATCAAAGTGCGTGCTTGAGTTCATTGAAAGAGCACCAGCAAAAAAAAGACCAACTGTCAATGACAAGACAAGAGGAGGAAGGAGAGTGAAAGTAGCAAGTTCAGAGAAAGAGGAAAAAAAGTCCAAAGAAGACAGAAAAAAAGGGCTCTGAAAGTTTTTCTCCAGAAAATATAGTAACAACAGAAGAAGAAGAGCAAAACCACAAAGAACAAAATGTACTAATGATCGTTTTCTCAATTTATCTCAGTGATCATCATGTGTATGTATTTGTCATTAATTTAAATGTGAAGAGTGAAGATGAAGAGGGGGAGAAGCTACTAAATATTCAGGAGGAGGAGGAGACTCAAAAGAGGATTTTTATGGATTAATCTTGATTAAAAGTCGAGGAGGAGTTAAATCCGACTTTCATCATCAAATTTATAGACATGTCCCCACAGACGACGACGCTTTCATACAATTGTGAAGAGTACGAGAGAGGGAGTGAGGAGGAAGAGAGAAAGTTTGCGAATTTTTTAATTAATCAATAAGAACAAGGAGAGAGAGAAAGGAGGAAGAGGAGGAGGGAGAAGAAAAGGATCAGGAGAATAAGACGAGGAGGGAAAGAGGAGGAATGAGTCCAATTTTCACGATGGAATTTACGAGTAAGACGACGTCAAGCCTGGAGCATCTTTTTTCTTGTGAAAGCAAAGAGCTCCACACACACACACGCACACACACAGATAGACACACACAGCCTGCATTCATCCAGTAAACTGGTGAGTTTTGAGATGAGAAGCCTTTTATACAAAAAGAGGAGGAGGGTGGGGAAGGAGAAGATTATGATGAGAAGGAGGATGACTCGGAGAGGAGAAGAATAATAGGAGATGGTAGCCTCCACACACTTGAGGTTTATGAGGGAAAGAGAGAGGAGGGGAGGGGAAGAGGAGGGAGAGGGAAGGCGAGGAGATATCAAAAGGAAAGTATTATTTGTCGGCATAATCCGCAGAATGAGTTCAATAAAAACGGTTCTTCTTCTCCTCTTGAAGCCCGGATTCTCAACTCTCAACTTTCCTTGTCTCTCTCTCCCTATCTTCGGCTGGGTACATATGGACGGCCAAGTATTTATCTCCAGCTCAAGCTTCAAGCTTTAGCTAGTTAGTTGTGTGTGTGTGTGCAGCTGGAGAGTAAAATTGTCTGTGGAGAGAGAGAGAGAGTGAGAGAAGGACTCTATGTACAGTGTATAAAGAGACAAGAGTCTTCATTTTCCTTGGATAAATCCATAGTTCTTCGCACAGTGGCATCCTTCCTTTTTTGAACCATATTTAGCGAAAGGATCTGTACACACAGTGAACAGTGCGTCAAGCAAAGACACACGAAAGGGAGGGGAAGATCCCAAACAGTTTGAGATTACATATTCCCTTGCATACAGATCATGCATTGCATGGTGGTTGTGTGTTAGTTTGGAGGGAGAGGGAGATGAGTGCATGTTGATCTCTCCCATGTCTAACTCTAGAATGAGAGAGGGAGACTTAGGAATTACGATTAGGAAAAGCACAGACACAAATTTAAAGAATAGACAAGGCACGGCAGCAACCAGCAACAGCAAAAGTAGTAAAGGGCTCGGGGGCTCTTTCTATGTCTTTCTATTTTCTGTGGTTTTTTTTGTTCGCTATGTGTAGTGTACACTCGTCTCATTCAAGCACCCACCCTTTTCGTATGTACGTCCCATAGACAGAGAGCGTGCTATGAGCTATGGAGTGTACATATTGGGTGGTACTTTTCCGGCTCTATTTGTGCCTCCCTTTATACTGAGGGTGTGTGTGTGTGGATACAGAGGATTGGAAATGATAGGAGGGAGAGATAGTATTATCGTCTCGTGCTTCTATTAGCATTCAGATGAACTCAATCAGCTCTTATCCCACCCTTCGTCTTGAACTAAAATCACCATTTTTTCGGATTCATTATCTTCATGTATGGCAATCTAATGGTCCGTGCTGGCAAACTGAAGTACACACACACGAGCCTAGCTAAAGTATAAGGGGACATGCATGTATGGACGTGCACACATGTGGATGGATTGTTATAATGTATTGCCATGATATGCATTCCCATCATCATTACACTCCTCTCCACACTTTTTATTCCTTTATTTATGTATTCTACGTCCGCACCATATTCCTTCCCAAAAAAAATAGGCAGTGCAAGTGCAAGGCCTGCAGAGACAGACAAAAGAGAGAGAAGAGAAAAAAAGTTTTTTCATTTCCTCGCCCATTCATATTACCCCTGTCCACTTTCCATTTATTTTCCAATGCACCGATGCAATTTGAATTTTGGATTTTGTATCTTTTCAAATTTGAATAAAAATTTGCATCCGCTACTTTATGGATTTTTCAATTTAAACTGGTATCCACTTTTATATGACTTTTGATACTGAGCTGTAATTAAAGGTGAATAATTTTAGAAAAATGGGAGTATATTTTTGAAGACACACTAAATCAAATCAAATCATCGTTAATTTAATTCAAATTCAATTTTCTGCTGAAAGGCAATTAAAATTGTCACCCTCCTCTGTGCTTATAAAGTCTGGAGTCCAGTCAAGTGGAAATTGGAGATGGAAATCCCTTGTGTCAGCAAAAGTAGGAGGGAAGAGGGCCAAAATTCTGTCGGAAGGAGGGAGAGAGAGTGTGTTACTAATAAAAATTTAAAGTCACATGTATTTACACCCCCGTTAATCATCCTGATGACTTGATTATTTCTATGCAATAAAAGTGAGCTCATAAAATTGACAAAGTGCAACACACACAACTCCCCGGTCCGCCATTAAATCCAGGCTAGAAAGCACTCCTCTGTGTGTGATACCGGAGAGGAGGAAGAATGACACACACACACATTACTCTTCCTCCCTCATACACTCTCCTTTCACCCTCTCACACAAAGTCGAGGAGAGAATAAAGTGTGAGATGAAATTGCAAAGATTTTGCAATACAATTTCCAAAATTGACTCATCAATTTGAGTCTTAGGATAGAAGATAATGCAAAAATTTTGACCATCGAAATTTGTAGATGGGGCGGAGAGAAGGCAGGGCGTAATCAGCACATCATCAGCCAACATTTATCATTCCCAATTGGAGGAGAATGTAATAAGGGACATTTATTATTTCAAGTCAATATACAAATACAACACCAACGCACACACGGCCGTCATTGAAGAGATGTAGAAATCCTCTTCACCACAGCAGCCGAAAGACAAACTAAAGTACAGATTGTGTGTGTGTGTGGAGAGAGAGGGGAAAGGAAGGGTCTCCCCCACACACCAAGATCTTTAATCCTTTGACCATAAAATAGAGCTCATGATTTTTCGCCTGTGAGAGACTGATACGAGAGTAAGTCCATCCTAAATTGTGAGTATTTTCACCCCAAACTAGACACATAATGAACCATCATCGATGCCCCTCTCTCTCCCATCTTATCTTCCATTATCTCTCTCAGCCCACTTTTTTTGGACAGGAAGAACTCCATGAGGGACCTCATTACACTTTTCTCCATATTTGGGAAACTTTTAATACAATCTTTCCACAGAGTTTGCTTCCACCATTACGTACCGTAAACTTGCTTTTGAGGGGGAAAGTGATGTGCGTTTGTAAATTAGAGTGTCAATTAAATGTCATGTAAGTCATGTAATGTGCATTCATTAACAATAACGTTTTTTTGAAAATTACTTCTTTTTGGTAAAAAATGAAGATATCCTGACGTAACTATTTTAATTGTGAGGATATGACACTCATTTTCCGTGTATTGTTTGTCCGAGGGTACACACAATTTAATTGGGATTGTGTATGGCAGGATGATAAGACAGTGTAAAAAGTTAAGTTTTTAAATGGGGAAGAGACAGTATTTTGATTTAACAGTTACGTGGCAAGAGAAAGAGGGAACAGTTAATGATTGCAGGTTCATTCTGATAGCACTCACTAAATATTTCCCTAAAGCCCGCGGTTTTATTAGAATAGTTTCGAAGGGTGGATAGTGTACGGTGTGCGGTGGGTGTGCCCTGTTCAAAATGTATTCGGAATAATGGGCTTCTTCCCCCATTTTCAAGAAAAGGAAAATGGGCAAGAAATTTTGATTTTCTCCCCTTCCCATCCCTTTTCCCTTTTTTCTCTCCTCTCTCTCAATTTATGAGAGGGGGTTTGGGGAAATGGGGTGAGTACAAGGAAAAGGATCACAAGGGAATTCGTCTCCCCGGCCCTAACCCTCCCGTCCCTTTTTTCTTCATTGTCATCCCTCGTCGACTCTGTCGGAGGGATCCTCCTGGAAGTGGATGAAGCACAATTTTTGTCCAACGGACCATGGCTGTGACTATACCCACACACACACACACACTCACTCTCTATTTTAACATTACACCATTTTCTAATTTCCGCTATCACTCTTAATCGTCAACTTTTCCCGATGTCATGAACTGTGTGTGTGTGTGTGTGTGTGTCAAGTACAAACACACATAGATTGTGCGTAAGTAAGTCTGTGGTGAGATCTCTTCTCACTTGACACCAGAGCTGTTGGGCCAATATTTGAAAATGTCGCTCTCTCAACGGTCCATCATTCCTCCTCTTTCTCCTCCTCCTCCTCCTTTTATTTATATCCCCATGATAAAATTATGAAAGACCCAAGAGTTCCAAAAACTGAGAAAGGATTCAGAGATAGACTGGATGTTTGCACATTCCTTAATCTCCCTTCATGTACACAAAGAGAAGGAAAAGGGGTCTGTAAATCAACCAGTTTAAATTTGCACAATTCGTGTGCAAAAAATCAGTTGACGATTGAGCTGTGAAATACAGTGAGTGAAGGAAGGGGCTTAAAATAATTAATCATTTTTTGCCAAAAACTTTTCAAAAATTTCTTGCGTCATCAAAAAGTGGGAATTTACATACACAAATTTAAATGTGAGATTGAGAGAAAGTACATTTAGAAATAAATAAAAGCAGACGTATCCAGTACAGTGAATGGGAGGGCCTTAAGGCTTGTCCCACTTATTCGCAAGGTTCCACTCTGTCAATTTGATTAACGTGTGCAGTCATGGAGGTTCCCATCAGATCACAGACTGTGAACCATGTGTGTGTGTGAGGGCATACGAGGTTTCATAAGCGAACTTACACGTGTTTTCACCTACCCACCAACCAACCCACCCACCACTACCCATCATTTAGTAGTCACCATCATCCAAAAAAATTCTGCATAAAATTCTCACATGCTTCTATTCACCGTTCACCATATGCCATATGTTACACCATTTGTTTTGTGCTAGCTACATACAACAATTCGGTAGGGGAGACTTAAGTTGTGGGTGCCTAATTTGAATTTGTAGGGTGAGCAGGGAGCATTCAGTCATTGTAAATTGAAATATGCTGTGAAATGTTCAAAATGTGTTTTTTTTCTCTCTCCCTCCCTCCCTTCCTCCCTCTCTTTCTTTTTATTTGCGTAACATGTGCAAAGTATAAAGGAAGCGTTGTGTGTGTGTGTTTGTGTGTGTGTGGAGATGATCATGGCGGTGATGGAAGATCAAATGTGTTTTCCCATCTGTAACTAGTACACGATTATACACAGACACATTACAGACTTATATAGCTAGTGTGTAAAACAACACACACGCACACAGATCTTTGTAAATTGGTGCATTTATTTAAATATGGGATCTGCCAGTCTCTTTGCTCTTGCTCTTGTCCCATGTGTTCCATGCTGGTAGGGAACAGCCAAGCCCTGGATTGCTTGCAGTATTTTATTCTCTGCATTCCCTCTCTCGCTCTCTCTTTGCAAACTCTAATTGGCTCATCATTCAACATTCTGAATAATTTGTTGAGGAGAATTGAGGCGTACTCTTGGTTTCTTTCCTTCCTTTCGTCCGCATCTTCCTCTCTCTCTCTCTCTCTCTCTCACACACAGACACACAGTACAGTTTCACTCTCACTCAACTCAACTCTGCACTGTGCTAGGCTTGAGCTGTCAGAGTAGAGTGGAGGAAGCCGAGCTTCCAACATTAAATTTAGAGCGACTACATACATTTATTATTAAGTGAGGATTTTAGTACCTTTTGTACCATGAATTTCATGCTTGATAAAAAAATGACATACAAAGAGAGAGAGAGATGGGGGAAAAGGTACTTTATCCATTATTTCATTTTTTTACATACAGTAGTAGGGAAGGGGGGAGTAGGTGGAACGGAAACTGAAAATTACAGTGTAATGAATGCAAGACAGAAAAAAATAGAAGCGCAGGAGAAGGAGAATGAAGAATCTTGTTTAATTTTTTAAATATTGCAAGGGAAAAAACTGGAGACCATAATCACATTTTTGAACACTTCATTCTTTCATTTGTCCTTCCATAGTCGATGGGATCCGGTCGAGCTTTTTCCTACCTCCTGGTAGTGGAAAACATGGCCACATTTTTTCTGCTCCCTTAAAACTGTGCATAATGTTGGTACTTTGGGAAGTAGCAGGATTTTGGCTAATTTATAGGGGACAATTTGGAGGGATCGGGAGATGTGTGTGTGTGACGTAATGTTCATGTATCCATATGTTTGAGAGAGGTGTGGACGGGCGTACAATTTAAAAATAATAAAGAATGAAATGTGGTGCTTAAAAATTGGAAGAGAGAAGAAAGAGAGACAAAGTGAGGATGCGGGAGAGTAGAATATGGAAATTTTCGCTTCTTCTTTCCTTCCAAACACACACACTCACTCTATCTCATGGACTTTATGGAGTCAAAACATTGGCGTCATGGCTAAACAGTCATTTATTTCTATTTCAAAGTGACTTCTCCTATATGGGTAGGAGTGCGGGTGTGAGTATGGAAATGGGCCCCATAGGTGTGTATGCTTAGTATATGGTATGTGGAGAAAGAGAGAGAGAGAGGAAGTGTAAATGGTGAACACTACTTGTGCATTTTCACAGGATGTTATTATGACGGCTCAGCCTTTCGCTTCAAAACCTCATGACAGCCTATAATTAATCATTTTGCCAATACACAGCTCTCGTCGTCTCAGCCACTGAACCTACTCTGCTACACAGGCTAGACAGGGAATGGAATATTCACAAAACTGGAAGCCAAGAGAAGCAGAGAGAGAGAGAGTGAGAGAGTGATACACAGTTTCCGATAAGGATTTCAAAATTCATACTCTCATATTTACACACTCCTCCTCCTCCAGAACGTAACACACCTCACACACACACTCTCTCTCAAATATCTGTATTAATTCTACTTGTTCCGAAACAAAGTCGTTAATAAACCTCAAAGAGAAAGAAGACATTGTATGGTTGGTGGAACTGTAAAGGGATTTAAAACACTATTGTCATAGTTGTGATTAAATGAGAGGATTAAAAAGGGCTGAATGACATTTGTTGACTGTGTTGTGTCTCTCCAGTTTTTATGGAGACAGCTGGGCTTGATAGGTCAAAGTCATGACTGGGTCGACTGTTGTTTTTTATCAATGATTTTAGTACGACAGATTTTATTTTATTTTAAACAACTGCAAATTGGAATTAAATTTATGTACAAAATTCCACAACATGAATTATTTTAAAGTAGGAGGTAGCGAAGACAAAATATTGGTTTGGAAATTGGGTTTTTTGTTTAGTAAATAGAGAGACTACTTGAGGGGTTGTTAATTTTTTCTTTGCTAGGAGACAAGAGGATTTAGACTAGAAAAAATATTTACACGTTTTATAAACTCGTTTCTCTCTCCCTCGCTTTCTTCGACTGTCAATACACAGACTACAGACAGACTCTGAATTTAAATGGAGGGAGACACTTTAAATTGTGCATTGGAGTCATAAAAACGGGCGACAGAGAAAAGTCATTTTTACACATGTTTACATACACACAATTTGAACAAGCTCGAGGAAAAGAGAGGCAAGTCGAGAGTCTTGAAAAAAAGAACAAAAAAATCAAGACTAGAAAGTAGAGCTAATAAGAATGAGTCAGACATGAGGCGCTCACTACTAAATAGAAAATACCGTCAAGAATTTGTTGTCACACAGAGGGAGAGCAGAAGAGAGAGAGGGTGTGTGTGTTTGGATGGATGACATATAAAAATATATAGGATGCACAGTACTCACACATTGCATTACATAACATCCAGATGATTCATGTATTTCACAACAGAGAACAGAGAAAGAGAGTGCAGTTGTGATGAGGAGGAGGAGGAGAATGAGGAGGATGTAATGCGAATGGGAATGAGAGTGAGAAAAAACTTCAAGTATAAAAAAAAATAAAAGTGGAACTTTAATAGGACAACGACAACTTGGCTGTTTCATCGTCTTGTTGGAGTGTGCAGGTATTTCATTACAAGATGCCGAGAGATGAAAAGGAGGGAAAGGGTGAGGGAAGACGAAGAAGAAGGATCCTATTTATAGAAAGTAATTTTAATTCCAAAGTAGCAGAAAATTTCGCAGTGAGCGAAACGGATTTCCCACTGTACACTCAGTTCCCTCCACAGAAAGGAAAAGCATATAGCATGAGAGAGAGGGGGAGAGAGAGGAGTCGAGTGAAGGAGCCACACTCATCTTCATCTTCATCCGTGGAAGAAGAGAGAGAGGGAGAGAGGACAGACAAACTTAACATAAGTCCACAGACACATCCACAGGTACGTTCTCCCATATACACCTAAAATGCACAGAGTATATCCTACATACTTTAGAAAATTTCTAACTCAATTTCCAACTCTCTCTCTCTCTCCTTCAGACTCCTTATGTAGGGACATGACACGGGAGAGCATTTATATGGAAGGACCACAACCTTTTTAGTAAATTCAACTTGTAGCTATAGGGAAGGGAGAGAAGAGAAGAGGAGGGAAAGACTGGGAGAGCTAAGATTTAAGTTTGTCATCCAACACGCTGTACACTATCTTCCCCATCAACTCTTTTTTCCTCGTCTCCTCTCGTCAGTCAGTGGAACCTTTTTCCCTCGGTGCACCAATTTGGTGAAAGTCTTCTTCTTCTCCTTCCCCCTCCCCCTCAACTTCTCCAGACACACGAGCGACACATGTACATGTATATTATTATATGGAGCAAAGGAATTACTGTACAACTATTTCAAAATTGAGGGCACAACTTTCTGCTAAGTAATTCTTAAGCTACAGACAGCACCACTAGGCCTCACTCTCTTCTTCACTGTGGAATTGTAATGATGACGTTCCCTTGTTTCCAGCCCTATTCTATTTTTTTCTGGAGACGTGGAGGAGGATGAAAACACGAAAAAGTTGAGTGTGTGTTGTGTGAGTGTGTGGAGAGAGAGAGAGGACTTTTCAATGTAGACATGTTGATGCGTAAGATCTTTTATAAATATATAAAACTGGTTTAATGAGTCATTGATTTTTTTTCTCTGAATGGGACAAAAGGTACTTGGCTAATTTAAATGGGAAGGAAATGCATAAGCCACGTGGATTCGTGGGGGATGGAGTAGAGAAATGAGACATTCAATTTAGAAAAAAATTGTCTGTACCATTTGTTTGAATTTAACTACGTATGTATGTTTGTATGAAGATGAATATTCTTTGGAGAAAGGGAAATTGGAAAGTTTTGAAAAAATTCGTGGAAAAAGTTGACGACTGGCAATTAAAAGAAAGAATTTGAGGACACTCTGAGTTTTCCCCTCCAAAGAGAGAGAAAGTCGTTTGTTGTGTAAAGGAATCCTCACAAGTAAAGCTGGGGGTTTTGAGATGTACACTGAGTGTGTGTACGCATTTCTTGGGAAAATTGAAGAAAGAAGAAAGTAGAAATGAAAGGGAGTCAAGATAATAACTTTCTTCTTCGATAGGGAGGAGAGGAAAGGCGGCGGGTAGGACAAGAGGAAGTCGTAGGAGTGACTTCAAAAAAAACTATAAGAAATAATACAGTGTATATAAAATTGGGATGGGATCCGATGAAGGGAGAAAGTCGAGTCTTGTTTGATCCCTCTAATAACAATGCCATCGACCTTTGTTACTTTTATTTTTTGCCCCCTACTAAAAAACATAGACCTCATCTAAATTGATGCTAGTCAATGACTGGAAATACGACGGGTGGGAGCATCAACAAAAACTGTGTATATTTGTCAAAAATGTAACCTTATTTAACAAAAGAGACTTTAAAGTACAAATTCAGTCATAGTCAAACAAATTAACTGGTTTTTTCACTTTATGGAGCTTCACAAAATTTGAAGACTGTAAATTGTGAATAGCTGAATAGAAAAATACATGTTTTGATTATAATAATTTAATTAGATGCTGCACTATGTGTGTGTGCTTCTTCTTATCACTCCTACTCCTTCACTCGTCGAGATGTGGGTGTACATCACTTGGAACTGTTCACAAGTTGACATGACCTTCTGCATTTCCTTTTTGATTTCCCCCATTTATGCACAATAAAACATTCAGCTTCTGTAGTCTTGTACTCGTTACTTGGATTTATTTGCAGGGCCATGCGTCATTTCCGTCCATCATTCCCAATATTCCTAGTCATCCTTTCCCTCTGTTCGTGTGTCTTCATTGGTAGAAGTTTTAATTATTTTTCCAACACTATCTTAGCTTAATTAGTCTAAACCCCATCTTTTTTGAGGGATCAGTGCTACGTTACTAAATGATGAATGACACTGTCATGACCCCTCGGATGATTTGAGCGTCAGAATAACACACGATTTAGTACATGGTTAAAAATTCAAATTAAATTGATGTGATATTTCGTATATGGAAGTGGTTGAGCATTTTGACAGTTTGACACGTTTATTGTTATAGTCCTGTTTAAAAAGATTTTGAAGAAAGCATTTGAAAGAAATAGAATTTTTTTAAATTACAACGTTTCTGAAATAATTCTCTTATAGATAATCTACAATCCGAATTTAATGTTCAATTAATGAGCTGCATATTTCAAACCTCGTCACCATAATGTACTCACTATATTAGGAAGTTAGTCCTTTATTTGAGAAAATAATATGTGCTAGTTGTCCTTCCATTGTGCAATGAACAACAGGATGAAGACGAGGTTAATAAATTAAATCGAGCCATTGCATTTATTACAATAATTTCTTGTCTACATGAAGGGAACGTAAAGATTGACTTACTGTCGAACCAACTATATTACTCTTCCGTATGCAGAGAATGTATTATTTTCCCTGGTTTTCCCTTTTACCCTCATCAAATCAACTCACCCTCCCTACAGTGTCTGTATTCAGTATTCGGGTAGAAAAGAGGAATGGGGGAAAAAGGATCACAGTCAATTCAACCAGCAAGACTCCCACACACACACACAAAACCTCATTAACAACGTTATAAAAGAAATAGAGAGCCATCCCTATTGTTTAACTGTCTTGCCTTTTGCCCATCACGAACTTTTGATCCTTCCCTCACCGCCCAAGCCTGGCTCAACATTTCAGACTGTACGTATCATCATCAACGACAATATATCTCTCTCTCTCATTTTTACTTCATTTTGTGTACACACACACGGGGCTATGTACACCTCATGTGTAGTAACATCATCCCCAGTTTTCATGTCATAAACCAATGTTGTGAGTTCTCCATTGTTCTTTGAAACTGTCCATGCATGGAATGCATATTGGCACTTTCTTTCTCTCCTTTCTACCTTCCCTCACTCCCTCAATTTAATCATTGGCCAATGCACAGATCCCCCACATGTATCCAAAGCACACAAACACACACGCATTACGTACTCCGTATTACACACTGTATTGAGCTGTACCCTTCATTTATATTTATTCCAGTCCATATAACGTAGAGAGAGAGAGAAGACACACATCAATTGAGATTCCCGTTAATCTTTCATCCTACTGTCCCCCTGCTAATGCATATAAACAATCTATATATCAATGTACATATACACACACACATTGTTAAACTGCCGATATGATGATGACGAGGACGACGAGGAAGAAAAGCTGCCCGTCCATTCCAGCGGAAATGTATGGACGGAAAAGACCGCGGGCCTGGAGTACCCCACACACACACACTCTCTCTCTCTCACTGTACATACAATATGGGCCAAACCCCAAAACTGTTGTCGTGTGTGTGTGTGTGCTCGTTCGTTCATTCGTTGTATATTTGTACTTGTGGCGGATCATTCTGAGGGAGGAATAAAACGGGGAATGAGCACGTGTATTTATTTATGTATAGGTTTGTCGTTCTCTTCCTTACGCACATTTGTGAGCGTGTGTGTGCGTATGGTGTGTGTGTGTGTGGAAGGGAGCGTCTTCATACTTTTACAAGATACGGAACAATCTCTATCCCTCTCTCTCTCTCTGTCTTTGGTCTAATGATCAAACTAAGTACATAAAATTTACAAAGAGAAATTTCCCTTGTCCTTAGCCTCTCTTCCGAGGGACTCGGGACTCTGGGTTTTCAATTTTGAACGAAACTTTCCTCATTCATGAGAAAATGGTGAGAGAAAGAGAGTAGGGGATGTAGAATGGGAGGAAGAAGAGAGAGAGAGAGATGCGTTGGATACGTTAGAATTTTACAGTCGAGACACACAATGTCAAACTGTTTACCTATCGATGGCTCAACTCCCTCCCTTTCTAATACCTTTTGATCTGTCATTCTAGTGTGAAAAGAAGGGGGAAGAATGGAGGTGTTGTTCAAAGGACTACAACTCAATTTCAATCTTGTAGTTCCTTTAGCCATTCTCTAAAATAAAAAAATGGGAAGACTCCCTTCATTATGCTTTCCTCCTTTTGTGGATTCCCGTCAGTCGTCAGTCGGTTAGCCCTACCTAATTACATAGAAGCCCTTCAGCCACTTCCAACCCTTCTTTACTAATTCTTGCAACTCAATTAAATTTCTGTTGTTTTTTCTGTGAAAATTGGTGTAATTATGTGATTATCACAATGTATTTTTAGATGACCCATAATTCTTCCTTCTATCCTATTAATAATTTTGGTAGTCAAGAGTGTGGTCCCCTTCAGGCTACGGCTACACAGTGTACAAGTCTTTTCTCATTTTTGGTCTCCTTATAATTTAATTATGGATTAAAATCAATAATTGTAACATACGCACTGTGAGGGCACACACGCTGATAAATGGATAAAATGATACACAGAACTCCTTCCGTGGGGGAAAATTGAGTGGGCAGTGCATGTGTATTATTACATGGAAATTTATTTATTTTAAGCCAGCCAACAATTGAGAAAACACTTGGAGGGTCTCCCTCTCTTCTCTATTTGATCAAGTTGGGGGTTGGCGGGGTGAGTGTAAAAAAGTTGCATTGTATGCACACTATAAATTGAATTGAGAGAGAGAGAGAGAAAAAAAAAAGAGGAGAGAGAGAATGAGATGGTCAATGATTGAATGATTATTAGCGGATTTGGTTCCTTGCCTAGTGTCCTAACCTATTTCCCACATCCCCTCTTCTCTCCTCTATTGATACCATATGGCACGTGCTAATTGTTCCAATTGTTGGCTCAATGGGGTAGAGGGTAGAATGTAGGGCTCACCATACTACAAACATCTAAGGGACACATAGGGGCAGTGCAATGGTCCAGGACTTTTTTAAGTGGATATTATTCTCTCTCCCTCCTTTCTCTTCTCTTCCTCTTCGTCTCTGTGGAACCCTTGAAAAGAAAATCATTGAACATCTGGCCTGGATAACCAAATAATAATAATATGGGATGAATAACCATGAATAATCGTATCGAATCCTCATCTTTTATATAGACACAACTTTTCCTACAGCAGGAGAAGGGAGATAGAGTCCCCCGCCAAACCATAAGCATCAACAAAAATTTATACATAATGTCCATATGAATTTTAACATAGTACCTACATACAAGTCAGAAGCTAATACTTTAGATGGAGGAAAATTCAATACAGATACCTACTGCTGTACGTTGTACTGTAGATGATGAGAGTGTAACTCTGTTTATACACACAATTTTTTCCCTTTTCCTCATTCTCCGAACGCATTTTTCCCTGCACAATATTATTATGACGGAAAGTGAGAGATAGAGAGAGAGTTAGGACCCACTTGTGATTATTCTGATATTAGATTATACACAATTATTATAAAGTAGAGTAGAGTGAGAGGAGGGGAAGGGGAAGGGAAAGAGAGGCCTTTCACACAACGAGGGCACAGTCACTGCTCCATGGTACAATGGACTCTAGAGTGTATTACCGCGTCATTCCAGCCCTTCGTCGTCCCCTCCCCTCCTCTGTCTCTGTCTGTTGTCTCTCCAAAAACTCATGATCATGGCAATAGGGTAGCTAATATTTTACATATTGCAAGCCATCCCCAAAACTCTCCTCCCCTCCTCCTCCACCTCTGTGTACTTTATATCGTACAATATAAAATAACGGAGAGGGAATGGGATTGGGAGAAGAGAGAGAGAGGGAGACCCTTCGCCGCGTGCTCCCTATTTTTATGTATCCAGAATCCGCTACACATACACACAGACACACGCATCATGAATCCTAGGGAAGGGAAGGGTCTCTCTCCTTTATGATGATGTATTTTATGATAGCTTGACTCACATATGGGAAGCTCACTTTTCACTGTGAGGGTGAAAAAGTTGGAGGCACACACGGACAATACACTTGAAAGTGTACACCACAGACAACGTTCAATTTCCACACACACAACACGCATATATATATGAGTAGATGGACGTATGTGTATATTTGTGTAACGTCCATTTGATTGTGCCTGGCATCGGGAAGCATTCGTGAGTAATAAGGTGCTAGTTTTATTTTTTTGCCTCTGTCAGCTTCTCATACAATTGTATAGTGGGATAGCTCGGGCTGTAAGCAATACTCTTGAGTAAACGATACGACGATGCATATCTGACTGACTGTGTGTTCTACCGTTAGGTACTTTTTCTAATGCAATCCAATGATATGTGAGTGTTAAGCGTTTTGTGGGGAGGAGGAGGAGTGTACGCTGCAATTGGGATCAGGGTAAGCGTTACAATGCGTAATGTCCATTACGTGTGTGTGTGTGTGATGTATGTATATAATTTAATTTTTTATGACGCTCTCCTCCATTATGTGTACAAATCAATTCAAGAGAGAATTCATAACCTACCCACACAAAAATTAAAGTACACACGCAAGGAACCAGGAACTGAGGAGGAGGAGGAGGTTATTGTTCGATTTTTTCCCCTGTTTATTCTGTCCATTGCCTAGCCAGCCACAGTGGAAGAAGAATGTCTATCATTATATCATAAGAGAGAGAGGAGGGAAGAGAGAAAGACTTAGGGAGAAAGAGAGTCCTCGTCAATCAACTTTTTGGACGTGTACAAATGTGGGATATTGTATACAAATTTTTTTATTGCTCCCTTCTACCAACTATTCTATTTATGTGTGAGTGTGACTGTATAGTTTTAGCCTCCATGATTCATAATCTCCGGCTGGATAGGATATAGTGAAAATTATGACGTAGTTTTTTAGGCTAGGGATAAACTTAACATCTTGGCACCCACTGTGCGAACAATTGTTAGTTTAGTTGGGAGCTCTCATAATTTTTCATGTGGTGCCTTGGAGTGACCTGCAAATTAAGTGGAGACTCTTGTGTTGGCGAGATGGGTCCAATATTTTTTTTTGGTGGCACACACACACACGCAAGTACAACATAGGCTCTGGTCTATTCAAGGATTTTGGGGGATTGTGACAGGGTGGACTTGTCGTGATACTATAATTGTGATTTATCTGCACTAAATTTTGCAGACTTTATTCCTCCCTCCTTCCCTCCACACAAAATATGATGATGAGGGGTGCCCACTGCTTTTGTGCGTAATTTTCATACTGTGTGTAATCTTGTGTTTTACTCATATACATATGTGTGTTGTGAAATATTGACTGAATATCTGACACATGAGGAGTCCCAATTTTTTGCCCATGCTGTACAGAGTACAGTCCTCCTTGTTTTTGAAGCTTAGTCAGGGCTTAATAAAAGTCTTTATAGGGAAAGCTGGGATTTTACATTATAAACGTATTCACAATACATATGTATTGGATAGACATTGGTATGACATGGAGAAACCCCCCATTGTGCGGATGGACGAGAACTACAGACAAGCTCCCGATTCTCCGTCCGTCTGTGTGTGTGTGTGTAAGTGTGTCTGGTTCTCGTGTGACGAGTCATGCACCCCACCGGATGGTCATAAAATGGGAAAACCCTGTAGACCTTTTGATATTCCAAGAATTAATTAATGTGAGGCCGTAATGAATAATCCGGCAAAGTCTCAGCTAGACACACACACACACACTGGAAACATAAAGGGAGTGAGAGTCAGCTGAGCGCTGCGTGAGAGAGAGGGAGACGGAGGGAAGGAGAGAGAGGCGGGTGACGATGTGTGACGTAATCGGGGAGTACGTTCAGTCATGTATTATGTTGTGAGATAGTTGGCCCACCAAAGAATTTTCATATTTTGTGTCTCCGCTTCGAAATTGGAGTGGTCACTCCATTGGCTCTCAGCCATTGTAGTTGTTTATGTGTGCATTTCGTTCCTGTTTCTCCTTTTTGAAAGTATTGAGCGTATTAAGTATTTAACTGTAATTTTATAACCTGTCAACTAAAAGTAGTTGAGTCAGGAGGAGGGATACTCGTAAAGTATGGCAAGGAGAAAACATAATTTAATTCGAGATGGAAAATTTTCAGGTTGTTTGTTTGTCAAAGTCGATTTTATTCTCTCTTTCTTTTTTTATTGAAGAGGGGTGTGTGTTCTTTCAGACTGAGCGTCTCCAATGTCGAAAAGGCAGGAGCTTGACGAAGGGGATAAAAATAGGATGCATTTTCGTTGACCCAGGGTCGGATCCGTTTTTGAAATTTGAGGGAACGACGGCGTGTGGCAATAAGGGGTGCAAAAGGGTCTCATTCCTTGTGTGTCTATGTGTACTTGTGTACACAGGGCACAATCATTGTCAAACTGTGCAACCAAATACTGGAGAGTGAGGAGCGTAGAAGAATAGTCCAATTTTTTGTGGTACTTGTCTTGTATTTGTGCATGGGTCCATGTGTGCATAATGAAAGGATATAAAAAATTGTGGAAAAAGCACCTAATTGTCACAGCAGGTTCAAATACACCCTGAAAAAATTGGTTCCACAGATTTAAAAAAAGGAGCATTGAGGTATGGCAAGTGCATATGTTTTTTTGGGGGGTTGTATTCCAACTCAAAGAGCAAAGAGCAACAGCTTTATGTATTTTTTGCTGTGTGTTTTGTCAGGAGAGCAATTCTCGAAATCTTGTTTTTTGCTCCAACTTTTTATTGAGTTGCGAAGGAATGATGAGAAAAGAGCTGTCATTTCAACACTCGGATTTTTTGCTGGTGGTGTGGATTTAAGATGATCTTTGTAAAATATGACCTTCCAACAAGTCAGTCTGTCAAGGTGGTTTTTTTGTTAAGATGGATTGGGATTGGTCAATTCTTAACTTACTGTATGGTTTTTCATGATGAACTGTCTAATAACTGCCTTTAATCATTTTTGTTCAGAGTATTCGAAAATTATTCAAGTTGACCATGTTTCTTTACAAACACTTTTTTTAAAAAACATTCGATTGACACATTTGACTCGAAACTGTGATCGTTCAATCTGAAGTTTTCCATTCCTTATTTTGTACTGGTCTGAAAACTTGTTCATCTATTTTCCCCCTCTCTGTGTGTAATTATGTGTGTGAGGATTGACTTTCACTTGATTTTCTTTTGACTCTCCTTTTTTTGTCTCTCAATTCCGACTACTTCAATCATCTTAATTTGATGCGTCTCCCTTTCACCAGTCAGTCATCCATTCACCCACTCCAATGTAGAAGAGTCCATACAGAAACTTTTCGTTGACTACACTTCACTTCACGGAGCATATCAAGAACTCTCTTCATTGTGGTCACACACAGTCTTACATGCGGAAGTCGACCACTCCACAGTAATTACAGTCAAAAAGCTACAAAAAGAATTCCCTCGCAAAAGAAAACTCTCTCAGATATTCCCCAACTTTCTCATCATATCCACACACACACACGCGTGCCTATTTTTTTTTTGTGTCAATCTAGTAGAAAAAGGATCCCAATCTGTCATAATGTGTGGAGAACAGGGTCGTAATAAACCGACATCCTTTTCCCTCCAGAGAACAGGAGAGAGAGAGAGAGAGAGAGAAAGCAACAAGCAAACTATTTAAACAATTAAAACCGTTCCGTCATTTCCCCTATCTTTAAAATTGCAATAAAAAACAATATAATAATGTCCAATAAAACCCTTCGCCACGAGACCTCCTCTCTTTCTCCCTCTCTCTTGACGTAAATTGTATTGACTCGAAAGTCGCCAGCCAGGCGAGTAATGACTGACATGACAGAAGGAAAGGAAATTGTGTGTGTGTGTGTGTGCAGGGGAGAGAGACAATCAATCGTTAACATTCAGTTTAGTTTGATTTTGAAGACTTTGAAGAGGAGAAAGGCCTCATGACAAATAGAAGTCAGGTTTGAAGAAGTACATGTACACGTGAGTGTGTGTTGTACGTATGTACGTGTGTAAAATTAACATGCATGTTGTGCCATCGACTCGAGTGAAATTTAGTCGTCAATAAAATTATGGATTCATGTGAAAATTCCAATTTTACCTATATACCTCCCCAGTCTATGTCCAGCTATTTCCTCCTCCCGAATACCGTACCTGGTTTGACTGACACCCGGATCGGGATTTAAATCCTCGCCTAAAATAGTTAGCCATTACATAACCCTTCTTTGATTCTTTTACACAATTGATTGGTCAAAATATTTGAATAATATAATATAGAAACCATTGTGCTTAGTTGAGTTTGATGACACCGGGGTAACATTCCGAATAATTACGATGTACACCTGAAACAAATTGTGTCAAAGCTGGAGAGAGGGGGACTGTCAAAGGAATGACAAGGGGGAGATTCCATTAATACGTACACACTTACATACATGTGTGTACGCTCACTCACTGTTTCGTGTGTGTGTGTTGTTTTGTGTACATGAATTTAGGTTTGGTGAAATAAAAGGAAAATTGTGTGGACTGACAGAGTCGCCTCTATTTAGTATTTAAAAGTGTTGACTGGCTGGAGTGGGACGATAAAGTACATGCGGAGTGACTCAATTGCTCCTCAAAATTATTCTACAGATTTCCCAAAATCCTCACTCCTCCCACACTACGTTATGTATGCACTCAATCAAAAACAGTCAATTCTTTTAAATAAACATCATGAATTTAGTGACAAATCCTTTACTGTCACCCACTCATGATAAAATTTGTTACAAGTTAAAATAGAGAGTGTGGAGGAGCGGATTTTTCTCAGAACCTCCACTCCTCCACCCACACACACTAATTACAATCAAGGTGGACTGAAAACAAGTTACATGGGTGAGATGTTGAGGACTGAAGAGAAAACGGAGGTAGGCGGAGAGACAGTGTTCCCGGGAGGAGGCCGCGGGAGATTAATTTATAGGGCAAAGTCTATGCTCTACATATTACTACATATTAGAATTTACAATGCAAGTTGAAGGAGACAGAGTAAATGGATTAGATCCTGGAGTTGCAAACATACACAACAGTAACAGTCGGGGTGTGTTTACAAGGTAGAAAAATAAAAAAGACTTTCATTCCTGGACTCAAGGAATCAGCATGCACTCTCTCCTTTTGCATTTGTGTCGTCGTCGTCATCATCACATTTCGTCTGTCTTCTTCATAGGAGATACGAAGAGGAGGCAGAGGAAAAGGGCGACGACAAAGACTAGGTTGGTAAGTTTCAAATTAATTTAAGTATTTTCCAGAGAGTCACTCAGCCAGCCCGTTTGTAATAATAACATTTCATTCGGACTGTAATTGCAACTAGTCCATTCACCCTCCCGACAGTGACAGTACACACGTATACCTATACAATATATACAGTAGTAGTATCAACAGCAGAAACTCTTTGACACGCTTTTTTACATCTGTGACAAATTCCTCAGTGTATTTTTAAGTACCCGACAAAAACTCGGTGAGGAACACAACAAGAGGGAAAACACAGGATTTTTTTGCTAACCATAACTGGCCTTTGTGAAAAAAATTAATTAGAATTTGGGAACAGACACTGGAAGAGTCAAGAAGAGTTGTGGAAAGTCTACATCAATTTACATTGAAAAAATATAAATAAAAAGAATTTTTAATTGTAAAATCTTGTATGTTCGTTTTCTACTGCTATTTTTGTATCTTTAATTCATGTGTTTATTTACAACCCATCTCTGTGTAGTATTTTAATTCCATTTAATTAAAACGGATCCAAATTCATTTTTGTGCAAAATCAGAATAGAATTGTGCATCTAAATTTTCAAGGTTATTTTGAATCCTATTTTTCAAAAGATAATTTTAAAGTGGTGAAGGTCTACACACACGATGCGTTTATATTCAAGTTTACAAGAAAACTATAGTCAATTACGGTAGGGAGCAAAAAAACTTTATTTCAAGTTCTCCGACACTCACAAAAAACGAAACAAGATGTCCCTCCTTCATCACCTCAGCCTTTGGTCTTTCACGAAACTGTCCTGTGGTCCCTCCTTCCATTGTCGGTGTAACATGATGTAGGAGAAGGAGGAGAGGGAAGACTGAATTTTATATATTAAACTGGAAACTTTAACAGGGGGTATATAGGATTACAGTATAAATTGTCCACTCGGATTTCACTCATAACATTACATCAAGTCGGTTGAGTGTAAATAAAAGCACATCTTGAAAGGACAGAGAGAGAAACACACACACTCTCTACACAACACACAACACGTACACAGGTACTTGTCATGACATGATATCTCAACATGTCTCATACATACATGGAATGGAGGGAGACAAAAAGGAGGAGAGAGAGTGAGAGTGAGTGTGTGTGTGTCATATATGGTGTCATGTCATGTCTCTACTATTGAGATTAAGACAATTCTTTTTGAAGATTATACATATGAATTCTTGACATTTACATATTTTCCCTTGTTCTCCACCAATCCTACATACTGTACAACCTCTGCGTGTGTGTCTACATTGCTGCAGAATGTTTATTAGGAGGCGCCGAGGGTTGAGAAATATAAGAAAGGAGGATGAGGAGAAGAAGAAGGAAGAGTAAATACAGACATTTTGTATCATTCTCAAGTATGCTCTTTTATTTTCATTTCGAGCGAGTTCCACTATTAATGTCCTTCCACTTTTTAAATATTAAATATTCAATTAAACCATGTATCACATTTTTTTCTTCTTCTCAATTTCCAGGTCTCCTTTCACCCTCACTCTCTCTCTCTCTGTCCCTCTCATCCCGCCCTTTCTTTCTCCGTCTCTGATATGAGACTTAACCTCCACACTGACCCGTTTTTTTTCTTCATGTATTTTCAACTCCCATAATCCTACAAGAAACGTAAGAGAGGGTGAAAGGAAAACTCTCAGCGCTTGACAACTCAACACGCTTGTCCATATGTACAAACACAACGTCCCAGTCCCAGCCCTACAAAACACACACACACACACGCAAAGTGCTTTGTAGCGCAAAAAACAGCAAAAAAATTCATATTCCTTCACAAACACAAAGTGTACGTCTTACTGTACGCCTCTCCGTGTGTGGATATATATAGGCATTACAAATTCAAAAACACATACAAGCATTCCGCTCTGTGTGTACAAAGACTTGAGGGTGTAAATAATAAATGCACTTTTGTTACATAATAAATAGTGACAGTAGTCTTTTTATTGTTCACCATTTACACCGCTCTCTCTCCCTCATACATGACTCTCTACTTGTTACACACACACACAAACACACACTCCTGATTCTCACAATTATTTTCAAACTAAATTTTGTAGGTGCTGAACAATTTTTTGAAAGTTGAGGGAAAAACCCAAAAAACCCGACAATTTTTTGTCTGATTCAGTTCTCAGGTATGCAACATGTCACTCCTCTGTTTTTTTCCATTGTCTTTGCTACCCTCCTAATCTCGTGGCATGTACGAATGTATGCAATCTACCTTGATACAATTTCGGCATAGTTTTTTTGGTGGGAAGAACTTTGTGTTTTTGGGTGATGTCAACCCTGATATAAAATATAATATGTGGAGTACACAGTAGGAACGCCTGCGCCCTCCCCCCTTTGGGCCCTATATACAATTGTACAAGCCAAAATGTGTTCGCGTAGAAAGGAAAGATAGGGCAATAGGGAAACGAAACAAGCTTGAGAGTGGGGGATACATACACGAGAGAGTGTGTGTGTGTGGATGCATGTAGTACATATAATTTTAAAGAGAATGGCTAAGTATAGGAAGGGCGAGAGAGTATAGAGAGAATAGGGAATGTGTGTGTGCCGTGTGCCTTTCAAGCCCATGCTTGCTTTTGCTTGCTTTTGCTTGCTTGTGCCCAAGTCTCTCTCTCTCTTCTCCTGTTTTTGCTCTGGTCTCTCGGCTCGAGCGGCTTTGCCCTCAGTTTGTATCGGGCTTTTGGGGGTGACTGTTTCCCATGAAAGATTAATTGTCTGAAAACTCGAAGTGTGCTCCTGGCTTGCTATTTTCCTCCTGTTCTCTTCTTTTTACGGAATAGGAACAACAACAACACGGAAACTTCTTTTTTCTCCTCCTCCATACACAAAATATTTACAGGTTACTGGGACTCACTGTCCTCTCTCCTGTACTCCACTCTGTCCCTGTGTATTTGTGTTGGAAAGGAACAAACTTTTTTTCCCTCTCTCGTCTCGATTTCAATTTCATATTTCCAATTAGACTCCACCTGAAATTGGATTGTCTCATTTTTTGGACAATATCAAAAGGAAAACTGTCTGTGTTTTTGTAGTGAAAAAAACAGTGAACCGTCGTTCCAAACGTTCGTCTGAATTTTATTTACACGAGAGAAGGAGGAGAACAGAATAAAAGTAAAGTCAATTAAAAAATATTTAATTGGATTGAAATTCTTGGAGAAAGAAAAAAAGTGGTGGAACCAAGTTTTCGTGTACACTTGAGTTTTGTTTGATGTGAAATAAAAAACTGAACAGTGTTTGGTAAATTTGCTAATTTAAAAAAATTGGGAATTTAACTGGCGGCTACACAACACACACAAAGCGGCTGGTGTGTGTGTGTGTGTGTTCATGGATTATGGATTTCCAACTGAGTAATTAAAATTCTTTGGGAGTTGGACAAGGACGTGTGTGGCGGTGTGTGTGTGTGAAAAATTTTCACACAGATTGAATCCTCCATCACAAAAATATTTAAATGTTGAATGTCCTTGTTACATCAGCCACAATTAGGGAGTGACAATCCGGGAGGGAGAAGAAGAAGAAGGATTAATTGTTTCAAAGTGATGAATTACTCAGGATGAAAGATCTCATCGCTCCCCACTCTCCATGTCCACCCGGCCTATGGGAAGAGTCCTCCTCTTGACTAATCGCCAACGTGTCAGGATAAAGTAAGAAGGAAAACGAGGAGGAAGGGAGGGAGGAGGAAAGAAGCACATGCAATTTCTACTGTGTTTACAGTCCCCATAACTCTCGCTCTCTCCTTCTCATCCTTGTGTCTGGATGTACACCTCAATGTTCAACGACTATAAACCCATCGAAGGAGGTGAAGATTTTTAAAAAATTTGAATACGGTGACTCCACGTAGAAGAAAAAAAGGGGTTTTTTTGTCTGTTGTTGTTTTGTCGACTCTACTCAGCCTCTCTAATCATTGGTCGTCGGCTACAGTACAAATATGCTAATGAATACCTGGTGGTGAACATTAATTTATTTAAGGAGGGAAGAGAGAGAGAGAGAGACGGCGGTCTCTGAGAAATTGCGGAAAGCAAGCAGTTCTGACATTTCATTACTACCTTCACGTCTATCCTTCCCCTATAATCAGTGACCCACTGTGAGGAATTATGAGCCAACCGTCGACTCTCTTTGTCTGAACAGAAGGGAAAGAGAGAGAAGGAAAACTCATCTTCATCCTCACAAATTCACCGTCTTATGAGCCATCCTTCAGTCTTATATGTAGAGACAGTGAGCGAATGAAATAAAAAATTAATGTGACTCTCTTACCTTCATACAAAAATATTAAATTTGAATTGAATTACTTCAAAAAAGAAAACCCAGGCCGCACAAAATAATCTTGGCCTAAATTTGAAAATCAAAAAGTAAGAAAAAAAATTGAGGAAGTTTGTGGATTACAATTTTTTTACACAGAAAAAATAAAAATTACTCCCTTCAAAAAGTGCGAATTGTGCGTGAAAGTGCGTGTAAGTGTTTGCCATGTGTGTGAGAGAGTGAGTGTGTTTGTGTGGTGAGATGATACATGAACGTGGGGAGTGAACCGTAGTCAGACAAATCATATTTGATTCATAAATTATAATCTTGTGACTCATTTGCTCTGTCAGTCAGAATCTTTTGAATGTGATCCATCTCTCTTTCCATATATTCACACTGTAGTACATACAGTCTGTGTGTTATAATGGAACCACCACCACCACAAAAGATTCATCACTAATACACACTCTGTTCATCCACCTTCATTTCCCTTTCCACCAAACCAACCCAAGGTATTGAAGAGGATGAAGAAGTGAGTGTGTAAAGTAAAAAGTTTTGCTTTACAAAGAACTAGACAGGCGGAACAAATGAACGAAGAAAGATTAAATTTACCTTCATTCATTCAGTCTCTCCTCCACACACACATAGACACACACGCACATTTCTATCCAGACAAACTCTGTTAAAGTGTTCCAAGAAAAAATAAACCAACTTTAAATATTCTCCGAATTTTCCCTTGTAGTTTGACAACAGGGAAAAAATTAAGAGATACATGTGAAAAGTCAAGAAAGTACCAAAAAGTGAGTGAAAGTGATACAAAAAATTTGGGTTGTCGCTCATTCAACAAAATTTTCTCCCCTTTTTGTGGAAACATGCTGGCTGAATTGAGTAAATTTGAGTTTCACTAAATAACTCTTGTCCAAGAATGATGGCTAGGAATAAAAAACGTCGGGGCTAGGAATGTGTGTTTTTGGAAATAAACTAGAGAAAATTCTTGTTTCCCGATACGGGAACGTGTCTTTTGTCTTTGTGAAGTTGTGGATTTTGTGCTGGTCAGAAGGAAAGCAAAGTTGAGTGAGAGGGACACGTAGGATGAAAATCCACGACTCAATTCACATGTCAAGGAAGGATGGACAAGGCTAGGAAGCATGGTACGGGTAGACAAGCATTGGAAAAAAGGAAAACCAATGGAATAGGACGGAGAAATCCCCTCCCATCACCCCTACATTCACTCTACAGTGAATAGTAATAATGATACATGGTATTAACATGACCTATGACAATTGTCACAATGTTCAGCTGCTCATCATTCAACGGTCGTCTGTGAACCAGTCCAAGTGTCCTCCCAATGTCCTCTCCTCTTCCATTTGGTCCGGTGAAACAGTGTGCAAGAAAGATATTTGAAAACTTCCCACGACCCTCTTAATTATTTTAATAGGGATTTTGTGTGGCATCGACGGAAACCCGCATCAAAATATCCGCAACTGTCCATTTACACTGACCAAAGACTACACAAGCCAATTTCTCCTCTTCTCTCTAGTGTGTAGACATTTCGGGAAAAGGGAGAAGAGTAACATGCAATATTAATCGCGACTTGCAAACCACGTGTATTTGTGTGTGAGTGCATAATTATTTGTCAGATAAGAAATAAATTTATAAATTTTATCTCCCTTCTTCTCAGTGTGTTGTGAAATAATAAATTTATCAAAATAATCGACTGTTCGCAGGCAGTTGAGAAGTGGAATTAATTTTTAAAATGAAATTTAATCCGGAAAAAGATACAACTTCAAAATTTGACTGGGACCCCTCCTCCAGTCCTCAGGAAGGTTCACTGAGAACTCACCCTAAAAATTCGATGGAAGTGCTCCAATGTCATTGTCCCTCTAGCCGGGAATCCTGTAGTATTACAAAGGACACCACATCACCCCGTGAAAAAGTTAATCGGACTAACTCAATGAATTCAATGAGTAGAAGAGGAGGAGGAGGAGGGGAGTCAATGTGGATCGTGTCCTTTGTGTGGATTTGTATTTGTGTATTTGGATTATGGATCAATCCCTCCTATGGTCAAGGTAAGGGGAGAGACCCTCAAAAAAATTATAACTTTCTTTTTTTCCTGTTCCTTTGTCTAGAATCTAAAGGCATAAGCTGGATATACGTTTCTTCCTTGTAAAAACTCAATTTCCCTCTCAGAGAGCTTAAAATCGTTGAGAAAAGAATCGTTGAAAAAAAGAGCTGCATACAACTACAACACACAGTTGCAATTGCAAAAAGGAAAATTGGGAGTTGGATGGAATTGGAAGGATTTCCCTGTTAGGAAGTTAATATTGATCAGCGTACATTTTTCATTAGATTATTCGACTAAGAAAAGACTCTACCGTTTTTATAGCTGGGATGTACAGTATAATGGTCTGGATTGGGAATGGAGAAGTGGGATAAGCTGAAGCAATTTAATAATAAAAATAAATGTCATGTAGTTCGTTCAACATTTTGTTGTGCCTCGTGTGTGTATGGTTGTGTGTGTGTACTGTGTGTGTACGTACATATTATTGTATTTTTGGGTAGAGTACGCACTTTGTGTGGTCTACTCCATATTTTGTGTCTCTTCGTACAAATGTGGATTAGGTATCGGAGTGGGTGGAGTGGAGAAGGAAAAACGGAGAGGAAATGGATTCTCCTTATATGTACATTTTGACATGCATTATTGACTCAAATTCTTTGGACTGAATCATGCAAAGACGACATTACAATGATATTTATACTGTGGACATTGTAGACTCATCCCAAAATTTCCTCTGTGTGTGTGTGTGTGTGTGTGTGTGTGTGTGTGTGTGTGTGTGTGTGTGAGGGAATGTTTGAAAATTATAATGCACATGTGTGACACTAATGAGTTATTTTATCCAGTGTGTATTTATCCAAATATTTTTCTATGCGAACTTGTGTATTTGAAAATATAATTTTTAATGTCAATTACCTTATGTACAACATGGGCATATATTTGAGAAATGTATTTGTGTAGGATCAGTTAAAAGAAAATTTGTACTTTGAAAATGATTGATAATTTTGAGACTGACAATATTCTGTTGGTTGTCTTATCAAAATCAAGAGATGACACATTTAGGTCTTTTGCGAAAAAATGTATGTCTACAATGGGTACATTTGGAAGTGGAGAGAAATAAAAGAAAGCATTTAGTTTAACGATAGACATCTGTGTTTGTATATGCTGTACCATTGTATCCTGTCCTGGGTATGACGTTTTAGGATTTGAAGTAACGACGAAACATGGGATTAAACCGCTGGTTAGTTGCACGCAAAGATATCTGACCATTGGGTTCTCTCGCTCTCTCTCTCCTTTTTTCTCTCTTTCTCTCGTGTGTGTGTGTTTGTGTATGATAGATATACTAAGTTGCATGTTTCAAGGGATTTCCCTAATTCTTTAATCATACTGATTAATTCAGCGATCATGAAATGGGATGCGCCTAAACTGACGGTCCAAGCTTTCTCTCTTCCAGGCAGCCAACCAGGGTTTGCAGTTCAAAGACAAACACACACGCATGCATTTATTTAACATGTCAAGTTCGATAAATTCCTTATGTCCTTCTCCTCCTCTCTCCTCTTGCTCTCCCTGGCTCAAGACAATGCAAAGAGAAAGGCATGAGGGAAAGTCAACCGTAGGAATTCTAATCAAAACCCGGGTTTTCAATAATTTAACGTCCATTGCAGAAATACGTATTTTTTTTGCTTGGGATATTCCAACACGAGTTACGTTAACCACAAGTTTTTTCGTACTGTATTCGAATTGTGAAAATTTCTCGCAAAACCATGCGATTATGCCTACAACTTAATCCTCATAAAAGACACTCCCCAAAAATATCTTGTTCAATTTTACAATTATATAATTGGCAGTAGCAGGAGAAATGAATACAATTTTGTAATGCGATGTAAGGCATTCCCATGCATTTATGCAATGTAATTTTTGTCTGGAAAATATTCTGGGTTTCATTAAAAGACATATGGTAGAATAAAGAGCATTGCACGAATTGCCAAAATGACATTTTGTGTATCGTCTCCCGTCAATCAATTTCTCCCTCTCTTCATCGCTGAATTCATTGAGAAGTGTAAGAATTGGTGAGAGGGAGAAAGTGTACCAAAAAAAATTATTGCATTTATAAAATCTCTTGCCTTATTAATTAGAACCAATCGTTTTATCGTGCCAATTACATTTCTCTCTTTCTCTACACTTGTATACAACTGGTTATGATTACGTGAGAAAGAGAAAGTGTTCAAAATTACAGTATACTTACCCTCACATAAATTTTATGTCTCGGACGGCCCAACCTGCCTCGCAAATGCTACACTATAGAGTATACTGTTCTCTACGGAATGACATGTATACCAGACTAGACTGTGGAACGGTGGGACTGGCGTCAAAACTTTGAGAGCAACAGTTTGGCACTTTCATTTAGTAAAATGACATTTCACATGGCACTATCTGGAATGTTTCTCCCTCTCAAGTTAAATCTTACAAATTTTCTCCACACACACACACACAATCACACTTTCTCTCAAGATGCCGCTCTATAATATTTCGTGTGTGCATTCCGAGTGTTGTCATGCCAATGATCATTGTGCTTTTCCCCTCATATACACACACACACGATAGAGAGAGAGAGAGATATGATATATAGGAAGATAATAGGATGTGGGTTTAGAAATGGAAAAGTTGAGAGACGAGGGAGCAGGGAAGAAGGAGAAGAAGATGAGTGGGAGGAAGTGAGTGTCAGGAAAATCATTTTGCTACAATAGTCTAGTCACAGTTGAGCAGAGATAATTCATGGTGTTGCTTCTCTTCCCTCCTCCTCCTCCACCTCCTCTCCCCCTTCCCATTTCTCACAATCTTTATCTTTTCCAAATGGGGCAAAAGGCCTGTTCTAAAAGAAAAACAAGATTGTTGTGTACGTTCCATACATTTTTCCCTGTGAAAGTCCATGCAGCGTCTAAATTCTTCATTTCTTCACACACCCACACACACACAGAACGGGAGTGTCAAACTTTTACTTGATTTTCTGGAAGCGTCAGTCACTAGGGTATATTATTCCATCCTCTTCTCCCTCTGTTGTTCAAGCTTTTGGCTCCTTTTCCCTGAGAAGTCTCTTTCACAGTATACAATAATGTTTCGTGGTGATGGAATAAATATTCAAGTGTCTTTTCCCCGACTCTTCATTTTCAACGGGGAAAAAAAAATTTCCTCTTCTTTTTCGTTCTTCTGGATGAATTCATTTTATAATGTTCCACACAGTCAACTTTTTCTCCCCGTCCTTGTTTGCATAACAAGTTGAGCTTTTATGTAGGCTGGGCTGTGGAGTAATTGATCCACATATGGAAGGTACATGGTGGGGGGAAAGTAGTGTTTGGTACAAGGTTAGAAAGGGGAGAAAGAGTGGAGAGAAAAGAGAAAGAATAAATTTACCTTTCCACGCCGCCACACTTTTACACACCATGCAACCGTGTATGTGCAATACAATGCATGTAGTAGAGAGTGTGTGTGAGTGTGAGTATTTTCATTGGGGTTCCTCCAGTCCCTTTTCTCACTGGTGGAGGAGGAGGATGAGAAGAAGACAAACTTTTGGAGAGAGAGAGAAAGGGGATAAAAATTACGTTTATAATGATTCACATGGGCTCTCTAAGCATTATGATAAGAAGGAAGTAGGGGCTCGGAAATTTCCCCATATTTCCCCCGGGATACTCTGACTCTCTCTCTCCCTTTCTCTCTTTTTCCCTTTCTTTTCCTCTGTCTGGCTGACTCTGCCTCTGAACTCAATGAATTGTCTGTCTATCTCTATCTCAATTTCCCTTCCTCCGCTCCTTTCCCCAACATCAGCTCTCCTTTACTCTGGTGTCCTATCTTTCACTATATTACATTCAAATGTACATTTTCATCCATCCATCCTCCTGCATCCTTTCCCCTATTCTTTCACTCCCTCCCTTCTTCAACCATTAATTGGCTCCAATATTCAATGTTAATGCAAGGGGGTAAAGGAGAAAGTCCTTGTTTACACTCCATTTTCATTCAAAAGTGAAAGGTAATGTTTATTTTAAAAAATGACTTTCATGTCACCTTTTAAATTTTCATTATTTCGTACAAATTAGATATTTGAATTAAAATCAGTTTAAAACTTTTCATTAAACCATATCCATCAGTATGCTCAAGTTTTCACCATTTTCTGGACCACAAAATGGACCAAAGGAGTAAAAACATGAAAGAAAGGGGAGTGAAAGTTTGGATGGGTTGTGTGTGTTGACTTGGACTTCCTTGTCAATCTATGATATGAAAGGATTCCTTTGACCCGCTTAGACAAACAGAGGAAAGCAGCATTATAATATGCAGTTGGTGTTGAGATATGGAAAGAGAGGGAAAGAGAGAGAGAAATAAATGTAAGGCGGCGGGCGGTTATTGGCAGAAAGTTTCCTCGTTTTCTTTCTCTCCTCTTATTCCTACACCATTCTATCGGAAGTTTATATGTACAGTGGTGGGCTGGATGAGGCACGTTCTAAGTGTGCCAAACCTTCCGCCTTCCGCAATTCCACGCACATTTCTTTTGCCTCTTCCTCCCTCACCCTCACCACACACACACAAAGACACACCACACCACCACCACCAAACACACTCTCCTGTGCTCAAGAACTCGTTGGTAAAAATTATTCTTTTTGATTTTTCAACTGCGACAGAAGATTCGATTTGCCATTTGATTTTCAACCATAACTTTTCCTTCCACCCAAAGTTGTTTGGGTTCATGAGTTTAAGGGATGAAGAGAGAAAGGGTGAACATTTTTTTCTTCTTTCTCTTCTTTCTCCTTAACTGTGCCATGCCTTAACTACATGTGTCTTTGAGTTCCAACTTCTGGCTTTGTGTGTGTGTGTATTAAAGGAATTTTCGCCTCCTAGCAAACCCCTCTTTCTCCTATCATTCTGGTGAGTGTGAGTGTGTGTGTGAAAGAATTGGAGAAAGTGGGGAAAGCAACCTGAGGCATTCAAGAAAATTTTATTTTTCTTTCCTTTCTTTTTACCACTGTCAACAAATGTGAGGACTGACGAGGGAAAAACTTTGAATAGATTACATTACAACTTTTCCTTTCTCTCTAGTAGATTGGCTGTTCATTAAAAATCGAGGGCAAAAATTTTGTTTTATTTATTGTAGAATAATTTTTGGAAAGGTTGGCAGTAACAAAAACTTTGTCGTTTGATTGGTTCGGATTTTCTTTCGGAGTGAAGAGAGAGAGAGAGAGAAAGGGAAAGACAAGAGAAAATCTCTTTGTCAAATAGAATGATGGAGAGACACAGAATTTTGAGACAATATTTGACGTTATGGTCGATTAGGATACTTTTCAATTCCCTCTTCGCCCTTCCACGATATTTTGATAAGCAGGGAACCATGGAAAAATTACTGCATGAGCCAAGAGAAAAGGAGCTAAAAAGGAGAAAAAAATTACCAATTTTTATCCTGATTTTGTA
Organism: Pygmarrhopalites habei; assembly: GCA_009870185.1. Lineage (NCBI taxonomy): Eukaryota > Metazoa > Arthropoda > Collembola > Symphypleona > Arrhopalitidae > Pygmarrhopalites > Pygmarrhopalites habei. The sequence continues at coordinate 128,142 of WJFB01000009.1, forward strand.
TTTGGCCTGTACTGTACTTTGTAAGGGACGCCTTAACTGATTACTCGAGGGGGAAGCCAAAAAAATAAGCGGAGAAAAGACACACACACACACACATTGAAAGATATGACAAGGAGGATGAGTTAGAGTCGTCAATAAATAATTCTCAAAGTAGTTAGCAACGTTGTGCATACTTCTTTCCCCTCCCCACCTCCGCCCTTTCTCTATCTCCGTCTCTTTTCCTTCCCGGCTTGTTCAGAGGAAAACAAAAGGAGCCGGGGCGATAGAACCGTAGCATCCTGTACAAGGGGCTGACTCAATCATAGATTTTGGGGACTATGTACATGACTATGTACTACTCACATCAGAGATCCTCGATACTTGTTCCCTGTTATTTTTTTATGTAAAAAGGCCTGGCAATAAATAAACCGTTCGGTTTTATTACCCATGAAGAATTCATTGATAAAAGATGAGCTTCCCCTCGTGTCACGTGCTCGTACATATAATACACGAAGGTAATAGACGGAGGGTTCATTCCAAGGCTCATCTTTTCAAAAGGAAAAACTGTGGGTAGGGCAAAAAAACATATTGGAATAATTTCAACTGTCCTTCATATCAGGCCGGAGAAACGTGTACCAGTTTTTGAAATAAGAGAGGGCCAACTTCGAAAAAAAATTTTTTTTAAATTTGAACTTTTCCGTCGTCAGACTACAATAATTTCGAAGTTCAAATAGAATAGGTGAGAAAAGCGCATTGTTGTCCGCAAATAAGATTGACTAATTAAAGCAGTTGTAATTCCGGCCATTAAATCGGGCCGAATTTTTGAAAAATAAAGCATTTATGATATTTAATGAGGTTCAAAAGAGAATGGAATCAATAAAGACTATGATGGGTGAAAATACTATTAATTTTCAAGTGTGGAAAAATACGCAAAGTCTTTTCAAACTGGAGGACTTGAGTTTGTGAGATGGAATGGAGCGAGAAAAATCCAAAAAGGAGTTTCGATTAGAGCTTTTGTAGGGAAATTAACCTTTTTAGGCGGTCGACTGTATAGGAATTTTATGGTACGGAACGAAATTATTACTGTATCGATCATTTTTCTCTCCCCCTCTCTCTCTCTTTTTGTATGTACGCATACACTTCGTGTGTAGCACAGGGTGTGTGTGTGTGTGAACTGTACCCCTTTACCTTGCCGTCCTTCATTTAATACAGAGCTAGCGCTCCGGCTGATGAGAATAAATTAACTAGTGCTTTGTTAATTTATTGATATTGTGTTTTATAACTTTCACGGAACATTCTACGATGATGATTGCATGTGAGGATGCGGCCGTGTGGAGTTTTACATGTACTAACATGACCAACCCCCGTACAATGTATGTTTACGTGTGTGTGTGTAGGAACACAACTTGACATGCGACGGGGTCCCAGCAACTTTCTCCCTTTCCCTTGTAAAGGCCGCCCTGTTGCATCAAAATTAGAGGGAAAATAAAATTATATTACCTGTCAGCATGTGAGCTTATGTCTTAAAGTCATTTTTAACATTCTCTCAAAAAATTAAGCTGAAATTTACAAATTATTATGAAAATGTAATTTGTCCCTACACAACAAAGTCTTTGGGATAATGAGAGAACAAGTTTTTGTCAAACTCATTTAAAATTTCACACACCTCAATTAACAGAGGAAAAGGAGAAAGGGGAAAAAGAGGTGTAGAGGGGAGCGCACAAATTATGATGGCATGACACGATGAAATATAAAATTAGGTGCAGTTTAAAATTTTTAATTCTAATTGTTTCCCAAAAATATTATTGTTGACGATCTAACTAAGCGACTGCTTCACTTTTATTGACTACATGCACGACTCTCTTTTAAGTCTAATCCATATAGCATAGCTGGCGGAGAGAGAGAGAGAAAGTGAGAGCATGTGCTCTCCGAGTTTCAGACTTCCCGCTAAAAAAATTTTGTTTTTTTCCTGGATGATTTTTTTCCATGGAAATATTTAGGTGATCCATGCGATGTAAATACAAACCTCACCATGGCAACTATAATACAAGCAGCATGATACGCACAACATGCATGCATACATATTTTCCTCTCTCTCCATGTGTAAAGCTCAACTTGTAAGATAGACGGAGAAAGAAACACAGTGCTTTCTTTTTTCTTTCTTTCTTCATGTGTGTGGAGTATCAGATATGAAAAATTAAAAAGAAAGCAAGCTGTTCCTATGGATGGATCGGGGAAAGTTACGAGTTTGGAATTTTTACGATGAACACACACACACACATCTACATTGAAGATATGGACACTGGGAGTCAGAGAAATGGAACACAGTTTCAGCTCACAACACAGGGAGGGGAGGGGAGGGAGGAGGAGAGGGGAACGAAAAAAACAGAGGGAAATAAGGGGAGCACTTAAATATATTGAATGGGATCCACACGCTTATGATGACTCAGTAAAATATGATTTGATGAACTGAAAACACGCGATGGCATAAAAAAGTGAAAATTAGGAGAGTGCAACACATCAAATTCACAATTCAAAGCTCCAACTCTCCCCCTCAACTCTCTCCACACACACACACACATACAATTTCGGTGTGTGTGTGTATTTCTCCATGACGTTGTGTAGGTATAGGAACTGTGGCTATGACACACACTTCATTTTTATCTCTCACCTCTTCGACAACCACCCCCTCCTCCTTCTCTTTCTTTCTCTACTCTTTTCCTCTCTCCAGCTTCACTTCTAGTTCGTTTTATAGCTCCATTCACTCTCCCTTCATTATCTCCCATTGCATATCCTATCCAGAGAGAGAGAGAGAGAGAGTCTAGATTATACAACTAGAAATTACTATATGAAATTTACTGAGAGAAAGCGTTTAAATATAATGTATATACATGCATGTAACACAAAATTTTAGCCTTTCCCTTTCTACCCAGTGCACTCTATAGGTAAACATCAAATGAGGAAAAACAAACATATGTTATCATCTACTCTGTCTCTAGTGGTGGGGTCTACAGCCAAAGTACATTTACAGGATATGAGTAAAAACAATTGGAAAGCTGCCGATGGGCTCAACATTAGCAACTTTCCTCTCCCCATTGTTTATATCTACACACTACACACATACACACACACACAGCAGCCAGACACACATACGAAGGGAATTGTTTTTTACCGAACAAAAAAAATTTTGCTCTACTCTCATGTCGCCTCGTGGCTTGCTCTCTCTCTCTCCCTTCCCAAAACTACAACGGGTTGTGTGTACGTGTGTGTGTGTGTGTCTTGCCAGGTGTACAGACTTCAATAAACAGAGGGTACACCTGTAAGGTTATAAGTCCTAGTGCCATTTCCAAAGGTTAAACTAACAATAATAAAAAACACTAGACACACACACACACACACACACACACACACGACGACGACGAGGCTGGGAACAGTCAAACTTTATATTTTTTGTCTTTGTATACACATCCTCCTCTTCGATACACACACACACAACACGTAATGGGACTAATATGTGTGGATACATATGTGAGTGTGTACACTGCACACACACAGACAGGGACTCTTAGCGTTTGTCTCTAGTCCTGTACACTTAATCTGGCTTTAGAAGGAATTGAATAGGAAGAACAAGTTTCTTTTCTCTTCCTTCCCTCCCCCTCCCTTGAACAATATTATCATGTCGATTTAGGTGTATTCGATTACCGAGGATGTTAAGTAGTCACAGGTTTTTTCCTTCTCGTAATATACACATTGGTACACTCTCCCTTTCCTCCACTGATTCACGAGAGTTAAGATATTAATTTTCAAGGGATAAAGCCAGCGGCTGGGAGAGAGAGAGAGGACTGGAGATGAGATTCCTAGTTCCGGTTTTTCCGTTCTCCTCCTTCCAAAAAGAAAAGGGAAGAGTGTATTTGTATTAACTATGATGAGTCTAATATGATTTGTATTTTGAGCACACACACACATCACCATATTGATCCACGTGAGTTACATGGATACATCTATTCCTCCTATTTGTGTGTGTGTGTATTATGTACAAAGTTAATTCGGTGTGCAAAATAAAAGTGTTTACACTACTTTACTCTCTCTTTCTCCCGCTCTTAGTCAGTAGAAAGGGTGCGGGAGTAGACAAGTTTATTTATTACAGTCTTACACACAACCACTCTCTAGTCCCGCACATTGTTATCGGGGAGCCTCTCCACTCAAATTTGTACTTTACACCTACTTAAAAGACTTACTTTTTCCTCTTTCGTTCCATATATCCTAGTCTGTGTTATGAAGGAGTTCGTGTTATTAAACATGTTCCTACGCACATGAAATGCGCATTAGATGTGAATTCCGTGCAGCTCCTTTTTCTTTTGAGGACACACAAATCCCGAGAAAGGAAAAAATTATGTGTGTGTAATGTATTTGTGGGTTCAACTTTCTCTACCATGAAATAAACCATGAAGGGTGGGGTTTCACAATTTCACAGAGAAGAAATTTGAGTCACACATAGTTATGGGAAAATGAAGTGAAGACAATTCACCTCCATTCCTTCCTTGTCAATCCAAAAGGTCACGCTGAATTGTCTTTATTTTGATGTGTCGTGTCTCGCTGGATAATCCTTTTGTTTGTTTTGCAATTATTTTCTTAAAAAGTCACTTTCCTTCCATCAAAAATCCATTTCGCAGCAAGATGGTTAGAAATCTTTATTTAATTTTCTACTTAAAATTAGTTACATCCCAGTCAAAAAGTCACATTGACGTGTCCTGAGTCATGCAAAAAACTTTTGTCTCTCACATTTTTCCAACCTGTCAAGATACGACTCTTGTTCCCGAGGATAGTAATTTATATAAAACCATGGGAATAACCATGAAGTGCGTAATAAGCTGCGTAGTAGGTGTGCTCTTCAACACCCACAGACACACACAGAGTGTGTGTGTGTGTGGTAAAGCAGTCAAATAGGATTTGGCTAGAGTTGTATATCCATATTCATAACCACCCACACACCCTCAATCTCGGTCATTACGCTAAGTCCTCTGCCATCATAAGTATGCATATGTATGCAGCCAAGGTTGTTGTTCCCTAATCGTAATACACACGGAACACACATACACACGTTGTATACTGTGTAGGAGCGGATAATGGTTTTTAAACTATACTTGCTCACGGTCCTCAAAATGATAATAGTGAGATGAGGGTGGTGAAAGTTTTAGGGGAAAAGTAATATACAGAACTTCTCAAAATGAGTTCACATTTCAGAAAGAAGAGAGAGAGAGAGAGAGAGAGAAGGAGAGGATGTGTGTGTGTGCTGACGCAATGGGGACAGTTTATAATATGCTCAATAGCCTGGCATATTGTATTGGGTGACAACAACTAACAGTTCTCCCATGTTTCGTGGAACGATCCGAACCGATCCGGCGTATTCGTACCCTTCTTGGCGCTGACTGTTTTTTGGTCGTAGGATCTGTCAGATTATTAGCATTTTGTCTATAGTTGACAAATCGTGGGGATTACTATGAAAAGAGGGAGAAAGTTACCAACTGATATTATCATTCTATTGTGAATAGTTTTTGTGGCGGGGAATACAAAATTCTCATAAACGGCAGTGTCCAGAGTGTCTGATAAAATGTAAATCACACAAACAAATTCTCTCTCACTTTCGTGCTTGGATTCTTCCAAATCCGCAGCCAATGAAAAAATTTCCCATCCCAGTTTATGTTTGCATCAACGAGACTGTTAATTAACCATTAAGGAGGTGCGGTTGTTTTTATTTATCACAAAATAGAATGATGTCCCTGGAAAGATCCTTTTCGATGTGGTACTCTTATGTCACAGCTTTGAAGAATCCAACCTAGTTTCTATAATGAGATTTCTAAAGAGAGGAAGGTTATTTTTATCGGAGAACTATCGTTTATTTAAAATGGCACATTAAATCTTTAGACCATAGAGCTGGCAAATTTTTTTGAACAACTCTTAATCCAATCTTCCGTAATGACTTTCTTTTGAATGGAGTAAAGTGGGAATGATGTGTTCCGCTGGGATCTTTGAGGAACTCGAAATGAACACCTCCTGCTGAAATTTCGAATAAAATTGTGAAACCCCCCATGTTAATGTACGTCATCAAGTTTATTAGTCAATGTGTTAATTCTTCACACCTTTTTATTGCGTTCCAATGGAAGTTTGTCTCCACTTCTTATGATGTCATTTCTCGAGTCGGGTTGAATTCATATTTTATTCCAACTCCTTCCCTCCCCACACACAACACGAAAACACACTACACACACACACAGGGAGGCATACGGACACAATGGCAATGTTGAGTTGCTGTCATTAGATCCAAAGACGAAGAGGAGAAAAAAGTACAAAGTATCCCATACACACACAAACACACAAAAAGTTTTCCGGAACAAGAACAAGTATTCCCTAATTTATTTGACGTGCCCACGCTTTGCTCACTTCCATGATTATTCCAGTCAAGGCAACAATTCATACAGACACACAATAGGGAGTGTCTGTCGTCTTGCCATTCCTCCCCCATCCCAGTCAGACTCAGCACACACACATAAATACACGCACACACACAGCACAACTGTAATTTATATCGTGCATACTCATACGCAATTTAATTCACATATAGCCAGAGCTAGCAAAAATCCGCTTGAGCCATAGTTAATAATGAGGATAATTGAAGAGTGCAAAATTTGACAGCCCACGTTAAGCCTGTCAGCAACTTTTGTGTGTGTGTGTGTGTGTGTGTGTGTGTGTACTGTCAGGACAATATAAATGTTGTCAAGGAAGTGAAGGAAGAAAGAGGGAAGGAGGAATTAGGAAATTCTTCAAAAATTGTGATTGTGAGTTATTGTAATGTAAAACCCTTTGACTTGTCAAGACTCCACGCCATAAAAAATCAAACCAATTTCCGATGCATTCATTACAACCAAAACTCATGTGTACTGTAGTCTGTAGCACACAATAGTATGTGAGTGTGTTGCGTGTGTATACACACACTTTTCAGAAACAAATACACCCAATCAGAAACGAGAGAGAGAGAGGAAGACAGTTGAAAAATCATATTAAATATATTTTTTTTTCCTTCCACTGTTGTGTGTGTGGTGTTATTTGGGAGTGTCCTGTACTTTACAATTGAAATCAATTTGCCTTATGGATTTTTTTTGGGAGACTCCATGCTGAAAAATTCAGAGAATTTCTATTTTACATGATGAATGAATTGACTGATGAGTCTTTAACACAACAAATAATACAACAAAATCCTGTTTTGTTTGTTACACAATCACACACACATTGTATGCATAATAATGTATCATCAGAATAATGTATAGAGTATAGAGGGAGAAGGAGAGAGAGACAGGATTTCGGATTTCCGTTTTGGCATTTTTTTAAAAAGAGGTAACACGCTCAGTTTTTAGTGTGTATTCAATTAAGCATGTCTCACCATGTGTCATGGGCTGTAATTTTTCATATACCTCTTTTCTCTCTCTCTCTAATTTTTTAGGGCAGGAAACGCTCGTTTAATTGACAAGTAAAAGAACGGTTGTTGCTGTGTGTGTGAGTGTGTCAGTGGATTTTCATCTAATTTTTGATGTTTCACATGAGACAGGAAAAAAACGAGAGAAAAAATAAAATGGGGGTTGATTGAATGGCGTGGGAATTTCATTATAGCTTGTCCTCCTCCACTTGACATCCTTTCCCTCTAAACCATCTAAAATTATTCATTTACTATATTCAAAAATGCAAACTCAATTACACACAAAAATGAGGAGGAAAGATAAAAGGGCGTCAAAAAAATGGGAGAGACTTCATTTTTGCACTAATTTGTCAAATTTGTTCATGTATTATAAAAGGATCGATTTTTCCTCCATGAAAGTCTAGACTGTCTACTAGTAGGATGGAGAGAAAGGGAGTAAGAAATATAAGGGCGAAATATTGGAATTATTGTCAAAAATTGAATTGTGTCACTTGTTAGGTCCTCACCAATTTCCAGCACGATTCTCTTCTCCCAATTCACACACACACACACATCCATCGTGTAACCTTGCCAAAAAGACCCCAGTACAACAAGTACCCATATTATTATTAGCGTGTGTGTGTGTGTGTGTGTGATATATATGAGCATTAAATGTGAGAATTCAAGTAAGTCAAATTTTGTGGGTGGAAGAAGAAGTAGAGAGAATAAAACGACAAAAAGTTACATCACGTGACACATGCAATCCTTTTTGAATCACCGAAAGGGAAAATCAATGGGACTCACCCCACTTATTTACCAGAGGTAAAAGAAAGGCAAGAGGTAAAAGATTGAGAGCTCAGATCTTAATTAACATTTACATACAATTACCGTTACACAATTCTTTCTTTCTTTCTCTCTCTAATATACAGGATACAGTTTTCAGTATACAGGCAATCCAATTAAGTTAGTTCTAAGTTTCGTCTAAGGCTCTGTGAATTTCAAGGTGAAACCTTCAACAGGTATGAATCATGTCACGATGGAATAATCTCACACAATGTGTATGACTTTCTTGACGAGAGGAGGAAAACAGAAAAAAAGTTGTCTTCTCCTCCATGTCTGTTTCTTTGTCATCTCGAAAAAATATTTTGGTGGGACAGTGAAAAATGGAATAAAAAAATAGATACAACAACATAAACGAAGGTTGAAAAAAAAATTCGTGTCCTCTCAACTTTTTCTCTCCCTGTCTTTCCACATCCTCACAATTCCTCCTTCACGATTTTTTTTATCCTATAAATTTTGTGAGGAGTATAAACATTCATCTTGTACATTGTACATGTATATAGGTATAAAGTTTTTTGATTCTCTTTGACAATCATCCGCCGCTCTTACTTTGCTAATGCTAGTGTCACTCACCATCTCCTTGCATATAAAATATTGAAAGATATAAACACACTCGTTCTCTTTCCCATTCCGTCTTTTTTCATGAGGTAAAATATCCTCGCAAAATAGCTCTCTGCTGTGCTGCAGGAGAGAAAGAGAGAGAGAGAGAGAGAAGGTGATGTAGACATTGTAAATGAATTGACGTGGGGGGGTTAAATAGATTTTTTTTGACAATATAAAAACTACAGTCTACATTATACATTACATGAGTTCCCTCCTCCAGTTATAATACCTATTATAGAGTTAGATGATGATGAGGAATGGAGCCATAGTCACTCGAGAGAGAGAGTAATGTCATGTCAATACGAATTGGGTGACAGGACGGTAGTGCCGTTGACGCTGTCAATGTCAAGGTAAAGTGACACATCAGAACTCAACCTTCTCTCTCTCTCTCTCTCTCGCCGTGTGTCTCTTTCTCTTTTATCTCTGTAAAGTTTCAACTTGTGTGTATCAACACATATCAAAATGATATACTCTCCTTTCTCGCTCCTGGCTTGTTGGCGAGGGAAGAGGTGGATGAAGAAGCACAGGGGAAATATTGAGTGTGCCACGGAGAAGAGAGAGTATACAAAAGTTAATATATAGAAGAAAAACTGTTTGACAGCTCTGAGAACTAATGGAAATGGCAGGGGAAGTGTTGGCTCTTTTTTTCTCTTCCTTCCCTCCACCTCTCATGTTATGTAATAGAGAAACTGCATTTTTTGGAGAAAATATTTTTGGATTTATCCCAGGCTTCCTTATTCACGCACACAGAGGGAGAAAAAATTTGAGGATTGCAAATGCAATGCGAAATTCTTGGTGTGTGTATGTAAATGTTGCAAAAAATGTAGAGTATTCAGAGAGGGAGATAAGGGGATGTCAAAACATGTTAAAAGTCTTTAAAATGGTGGTAAAAGGAAGACTGTGATGTATTTATGAGGGAGAACAAAACACTTTTTTATGCATAGGTATGAGACTACAGTAGAAAAAGAAGGGGACAAGATTCGAGAGGGATGAATCAGGGAGATTTTAAGACGAGAGAGGAAGAGGAAGAGAGAATGTGTGTGTGTGTGTGTACTTCCGTGAGGTAAAAATAACGAAGAGAAAGGAATTTAAATCGCTTCATACTTTTTTTTCAATTTCTTGGCATCCGAATACACACACACACACTCACTCTCTCTTTCAATGTGGCATCTCCATGTATAACATCCGCCTTTAAGTGAAAGTACTTCTCGCAATCTTGTGACATTGAATGAGCTGACTCTATTATTACCATTGTGAAGTCACAGATTGACTCTCGCCCATTAACAGTGTACTTTTTAAGTGTGTGTGAAATGTTAGTAGTTGCTGCCGTTGCTGGTGTGTGTGTTTGACTGTGGAGGGGGAAAATGGATTGTGTGATCAAGTCTAATTAAATTAAATGTGTAAAAAATTACAGTCTGACTCGTTTCACAATTATTCCACGTGTATTTTTGGCGAGGTTCTCTTCCCTGGAAGAATTTAGCAGATGCACTGTATGAGTTTAATTATGTGTGAGTAGAAATCTGTGTAAATTTTGTATTTTCAAATGCGAAAGCCATGTCCAAAGTGTATTACATCTCTCTCTCTCCCTCTCTTGTAGGCTAGCGTGTGTGCGTACATGTTTTTTTGCACAGTGATATATTTTGATAGAATGACACTATTATTTACACATTTTAATATAAAACCCTCATCTTCAATTTAAAGTGGGCTTAGGTACACCACATCACATATACCCAGAGACGCATCCACACAAGAGAGAGAGAGAGAGAAAGAGAGAAAGGAGGACTTAGCTGGTCTGTAGTTTGGATAAGAAGGAAAAGCTAGTCGGAAATATAATAAAGTTTGGAATGGCGTGTAAAAAGTGTGACTGAACTTGTAATTAAGACACTCACAAACACACTTCTCCCCATTTCCATTCCCACTGAGAGAAGGGAAAAGTCCAAAACTTACGCACTTACTGTCTCTCATTGTAATAACTTCATCTTGAGTTTGTGTATCTCCTTCCTTATCCTCCTCCTCCTCTGTCTCAAAACTCGGGTCGGAGGAACCCCTCAGGAGATTCTTTTCAGATTATCTTCCTCCACACACACACTACACGTACACACACAAGTAGTACAGAGCTAAATCTACACTCATGTTTTAAACAGCTTCACTCTCCCTCTTCGTCTCTCATGAGTGTGTAATAAGTACTTACTCTTCCTCCCTGTACAACCTATATCAATTAATTGGTTTACCTGTAAGCGTTTTTTAACTACTCCAGCATCTCTCTTTTATACACTTCATACAGTTTGAGTCTCTCTATTGCTCCACATGTTGGATCCTTACTCGGATTTTTTGCGGAAAAGATCAAAGAAACATTAAGCGAGAGGAAGAGGAGGGAGGAGAGTGTGAGGCTGAGAAAATATATTCTTTGAAAAGGCCATCTAATTATGAAGATTAAGGAATTTATTGGCTTTACTCTCCACCTCTCTTTTTCCCCTTCCTTTTTGTCAACTTCATATAATACATGTTACTTTAATTGGATTCTTTTCTCCACTGAGAGTCCATTTAAAACTTTACCTTGTTATAACCTTGTTGAACACAAACTTTCATCCCTCCAGACGTACACACACACGTAACTATATTACTATATGAAGCTACATTTTTATTCAACTGCACCTCTCTCTCCCACACACACACTTTACTGTGTGAGTGGATATCCTTAAGTTGAATCCAAATAGTGTTAACTGGGATATATGAGAGAGAGTGAGTGTGTGTGTGTTGTTTGTTGGTTTGGATGCGGCTTTTATGTCATTCTAAACTACATTACACGACATTCTGTTGCACTGGAGTAAAAGCTGGAGAGTTGAGACTTAAGACCAGTACAAAGAGGAGTAGAGATACCATTTCTGAAGTCTGGAAATTATGTAGTCGTTCTCCTCTCACTCTATAAGCCCGCACAAGAGAGAGCGAGAGGGGATGGTGAATGGTATAACATTTGTTAGCGTGTATGTGTGTGTGTGTGTGTGGTGTATAGGTGTGTAATTTCTTGAGGCTTTACCTTGCTTAAGATTTATGGTTAGAGTTTAGCTCTCATGAGACCACCAGGTAGCTGTTGTCGGTGTGTTGCTGAGGTGAATTATGACTACATTACCTTATATCTTTGCCGAAAATAAGCGTATCATTTCATATTACATGCTATTTTTTTTCTTTCTCTCTCTCCCTCCCTCTCAATGTTATCAGGCTCAAATGTTGGGATAATATAAATGCAAGTTTTTTCCAACACACACATCAGTTATTACGATGAGAAATGTTTGCCTTGTATATTTCTAGTCCAGGAGCGGAGAGAAAGAGAGAGGGCACAGGTAAAAGCCATCATCATCTCATATATTTATGCACAATATAAAGTTTTGGTAGGTGTCACAGTCTAGAACCACAACAGAACCAAGGAGTAATGCAATGCTGCAAACAACGTATGCACCCAAATCCACAGTATCTTTATATATTGTACAGTGTACATAGACGAGTATAACTGATAGTGGTGGTAATTCATAAATTTGTTATCATTCTTGTACACTCACCCTTCACACAAACACACTGTAGGTGTGTGTGTATGTGTGAGGCTGTAAATCCCATTCACATTTCACAAGTACACATGTCTCGGCAACAACAACAACAACAGAAAGAAGAGGGGTCGCCACACCAACGAAGGAACCGCAGAGCAAACACAAATTTCAGATGTGAACCACACTAGTCATACAGGGACAGAGAGAGAGGGGGGAATTCTAATCATATCACAAATTATGTATAACCAGAAAAAATATTGTTCAGCTTTACACACTAATATAGAAATTGTGCAAGGATGACGGTTTTCTCTTTCTCTCTCTCTCTCTCTAAACCCGACACTTCTATTGCCATTTTTTCCCGGGTCTCCCTCCGCTCTTTCCTCATTGAGTTTGCAACTGTCTCCCTTCTCTCCTCGTGTGTGTGTGTGTGAGTGTGGCCATGTACAAATGGGTATGTATGTGTGAAAATAAAAAGACATGTAAATACCTGGCAGTTCAAATCCTGACATTTTCCACCATATTTCTGTCAACTTTTTTTTGTGTCGACCAACTTCTTAGTCTCGTAACTGTCACACCAACCTTTTCTTACCTTTGTGTGTGTGTGTGGGGAGGATATTCCTCATGTGTCATATCATGTCTCACATTTCTCTCTCTCTTCTTGTTGCAAAAAATGTCTGTTATTATTTGTCCTACATATGCAATGTTTGCCAAAATGAGATGAAGAAAAAAAGGAAGGGTTGTTGGATATTATTGGACATTTACATTATTTTTTAAAACGGTAAGATGCAGCTCACTTTCCCCAGTTTTACATTACATTATGTATCCTTCTACTTTATTCCCAAAACTCTTACTCCATCTTTTTTTCCCACATAATTCATCAAAAAAATAGATGGATTTATCTAGAAAGAAGAGACGATGTATAAAGGAAAAAAAGTCAATTTTCTACAGCTTAAACTCAATCTCTCAAGACAGCTCAGGATTCGACCTACATTTTAAATACATTGTCGTTCCGTTCTTGGTATCATAAATATCATTTAAATTTTACATGGGTATTCAAAATTTAGTATCTACATCACGTAATAACATGGCTGTGATATAGTTTTCTATTCTACAAATAGATCCAACACTAACACTCCATCTTGAATTTACCTTGAAAAATTGTGTTTTTGAAGAGGAGAAAATATATTTTATTTAAGAATGTCATGCCACAAACTCAAACACACACACCAAGAGGCAAGAATAGAAAAGTGGTTCCACAATACAAGATTGCGTAAAAAATTTTCCCCAGAACTCTCGTCCGTGATTACCTTGGATGAGAATGTAGAATTAATGATGGAGAGTCCCTGCATCGGATTATACATAAAATAGTAGCTTCCTTCGACCATGATCCAACTTCTCCACACACACACACACACACTGTACACATTCCACTGTTAGCCCTGGACCAAAAAAATAAGATTGCGTACACAGGATATTGTGTGTGGATTGTGTGGATATTAAATAATTCGTTGTTCTTCACCATGCATCGGTAATTTATTGAGGAGCGATCTTAAAGTGTTTTTTCCCCTGTCCAGGGAATGTTGAATACGCGGTGCAATGCATTCTGGGATTATTTATGTGGAGAGGGGCAGTCCAGAGCGAGGGAGAATAAGAGAAGGAGAAGAGGCAGAGCAGAGAGTAAAGCTGGCAGTATTTTTCCACATGTTTTATATCGTCATTGAACTGACACACAGGCCGCCATGGAGCGGGGGAACGGCGGGTAGGGAATATAATGGATAGATTATATTATTATTGTAGTCGTCCGTTCTCTGTGAGCCAGTTAAAAGCACCTTTTTCCCCACACACACACACTCACTCTTCCTTCACCGGTTCCCTCCACCCCCGTAAACCCAATGTGAATGTATGTGTAGTTTCATATTTATTCTTAGGTCAGAGAGGGATATGGATAGTGTGTGATATTTTATTTTATTACCAACTTCTTCTTCTCTATTCTAGCCATTGTGTGCGTAACAGCCCATATTGCACTCTCAAACTATTGTACTCACAGAGCTTCACATTTCGATTTTTTGAATTTCCACCCACTCCCAAAATAAAATGTACACAGCTGCAGGGCACTATTCTCCACCATTTTACACAATCCATACGCACACACAAACACGCTTTATTACCTCATGCATAGTGCATTGGATTCCTCCTTCCTTTTTTCAATAAACATGACTTGCCACGGACAATACACCGTGTACAACGGTGTGAGGCCCTATAGGGGCCGAAAATGGAGAGAGAGAGAGCGAGAGTTTTTTTTGAATTCTCCATGTCTCATCCTGGAGAGCCTTACCTAACTTAACAAGGTTAAAAAGCCGTTAAAAAGTCACCGGTAATTTTACAAACGACTCTATTACTGCCGACGCAAGGAAAAAACATTGTAAGAGTCTCTCTGTACTATTTAAAGGAGTCGTAAAATGATTAAAAAAATATTTTTTCCAATCTTATGCATACTCAAGTTTTTTTTAAATGTTGAAATAATTTAAATAATTCAGAAAGAATTTAACTAGGAATGTACGTAGGACTCGCTTGTATTTTCTACAAGGTGGTAAAGAAGGAGGGTATGGCAGAGATAGGAAATTTTTGATAAAAATATAATAATCATTTAGGAAATAAAATGGAGAGAGGGAAGAGCTATTTATCGAGATGGTGGTAAAGTCAAGAGGATCTTTTTCTTTTGAGAGTGTGTAATGGGCTCAGTGTGAATCCATAATCTATTCCAAATAATATAATAGAATAATGGTGATAAAAAAAGCGTACAGAATGAGAGAGAGAGAGAGAGTAGTGGAGGGATACGAAGAGGGCTCATTCACGTCTGCCTTCCAACAATAGAGAATTTTCCAACAAAAGTCTTGTTAAGCACACAGTCGCTCACACAGTCGCTCACACACGAAACAGAGTTTTTGAGGTACATTACACATGTACATGAAAACATACAGAGGCGAGAGAGAGGGAGAGCGTACGTGTTCATTCTAATCTTTGTAATATATAAGTCAAGTCTTAATAAGTATTTATATGCTGCTCTTCTTCCTCAAAAAAAGATCCCTTCCATTCCATACTGAAGAAGAGGGAGGAGGAGGAGAAGAAGAAGAAGGGAACGTCTTGAGAGAGTCGTAGGGTATAATATTATTATATAATGTTATGACTAGCCTTTAGCAGCGTGAAGAGCAAAAGTTTCTTTTTTTATATTCAAGACTTTTTTCGCTGGAGAGAGAGAGAGAAAGAGAGCCACAAGAACAAGATATTCTTTTTTCTGAAGGACTCCCTGCCTCGAACAGAATAAGAAATCTGATGAGGAGACTTGGGAATGCACACACTTTCTCTCTCTCTCTCACCACTCACACATGTACACACACAAGTTTGGGGCTGGAAGATACAAATGTCAATGGTGAAATTAATTTGTCATAGAATCCTCTTCTCACCTTGGGGTCAGAGTGCCTTTGTCATTGTCCATGGGTTCAGGGTTCTCGGATGACTGTGTGTGTGTGTTGTAACTCTTTTCTTCATTTTTATCTATTATTCAAAATGAAGGGCCTTGCCCAGCGCCCCAGTCTTATTTCTCTATTGTGGAGGGGGAACTCTCTGATCATTACTGTTGTGGCCGTACAATGTGGAGGCTACATCACAATGCACAATATAGGAGGTCAGAGAAGAGATAAGTTGTTGGGGAAACTGTTCCGTGATTTGGGCACAAAAATCTGATATTTCATTTCCAAGAAAATAAGACGGAAAAAATAAATTGATAAAAACTTTAAATGGACAGAGTTTCTACAAAAATGTGCAATAGCTTTAATTTATTTCAGGTAAATATGATTAAAGTAAGTTAAGAGGAATCAATCAATAAGAATTCCTATTCTACTTGAATTAGTACCACGTCAAGTGGAGCGAGGCCACATATTTTGTGACTATGTACACATTCTTGGAGTGTTTACTCCGTAGAGAAACAAACAAAAAAAATATAGAAAAAAGAGCATTGACGTTCATGAATGAAGGAGGAGGGAGAGAAGGGAATGGGATGCTTAAGGTATTTATATTTTTTGAATATGATCCCATGTTCAATTCTTAAGGATTGTGTGGCACATCTGGATTCGACTAAATTGTGTATTTCATTTCATTAATGGTAAATTGCCTGCTGTCTGAGTAGTCTGAGACTGTCTTTTGGTTGAGCCGCACACACTACACTACAGGCAGACAGGCGAGCACACACACATACACACACAGTAATGGAATAATGACGACGAGAAAATCTGAAAAGTTTAATAAGATTCTATAAAACTCCCCTTCTCTCCTCCACTTCATCCCCATCCCCTGTCCTTGTCTCAGGGAAAAGATGAAACGAAAATTTCCCCGTCCACTTATCCTCCTACAGAGAATCCCATCCAAGTCTCCTTTTGTTCTGTTTATTATTCCCCTGTCTTGTGTCCCCAGAATAAAAGTGTTAGTGTTATCCTTCCTTGAATTGCTTCAGCATGAAATCTGCATTCAACATATTTTCTCTTTCCATCGCATCGCATCTCTAATTTTTTTCTCCTCCCTCTCTTCTCCTCCTCCTCCTCTTCCACTGCTTGTCTTGTCTACCCTCAAATTCCCCATCTCCTTCCCCATCTCACATAATAATATTATGGAGGAGGATCATAACCAGGGAGATGTATGCATACTTGGAGATGGGGAAGAGAAGGGAAAAGATGTGAAATGATGATAAGGGGGTAAATATGTCTTGATATTTTACGATGATTTTATAACTACTTAGACTCTTACAAATCTCGTTAGCTGTGTCACTATGATTACATCGTTACACTCCGCTCTTCCCCCTTCATCTTCATCTATTCACCCATTCACACACACACACACTCTGCCCCTCTCTCTCTTTGAATTTCCCCTTCTTCGAATCCACATCATGTGCATAATGTGGCATGTACATATGTAAGGGATCCAAGCCACATTGCAATTTTCTGTGGCTCATCAAAACTATCGCTTTGAACTCTCCGCCTGGAAAAAAAACAGGAGCAATCTTACATTACATTAAAATTATGTAGACACGAGTTTGGCGGAGGATAAGAGCAATTAAAAAGATGATGAGCATTGTGTGTCTTGGATATTTTTTCTCTCAACTTTTTCCCATGCCATGATAGTATATATCCATTACAAGAAGATGTTAGACATGTAACTGTAATTTCCACATTTTTTGCCAAATATTTATATAAAGGGAGAAAGTATACATTAGTGAAGAATTTTTTTTGCTTTCTTTTTTTGGAGAAAAGAAAAGGACACCTACGAAATGTCCAAGAATTAAAGTTGGGATTTTGGAAGATATCATTGTCACGTTGTTGAACGACCTCAAGAACCATGGTTTAAAAAGATTTTGGTGAAGAGTTAGGATCATGGAGGGAGGATGCAAATTTTGAGTGTATAGTACATGGTACATGGAAAGATATGTAAGGAATGGATGGGCAACAGAAAAGAGGGATAGTGGCTTGGTTTGTGTCTTGGTTTCCCCGACTGTCAACTGTATTAATAGTGTGAGGATATAAGCCGTAAATCTAGAGCTGGGCGACGGATAATTTAAATGTCAAAATCCACCACCGCCCTTTTGATATGCACATTGCGATTTTCTCTGACAAAATTATTGTCCCAGTCCAAACTTTGAAAGTGAAAGCCTTTCATTTGCATCGTTGCGCCACGTTGACTCCTCTCTTATTATTATCACGCATAATGCATGCTAGTCCTTCTCTCCTTCTTTCTCTTTCCATGACTTTCATAGCACGCAGTTTAATGTGAGTCTACTTCTTCTCTTTCTCTTTGTGTATATGTGAGCGGGAGAGAGAGAGAGTGCGAGAGTGTGTGTGTGTTCTGCCCCGAGTTCATCGATCGATTTTTGTTCCGCATATTCTCCTGTTTCTCTCGTACTCTTCCTTCATACAGAATACAGACACACACCACACAACTCAAAAAACTGGAAGAAAATCTTTTGTTTTTTTATTCACAAAGTTTCGAATTTACAACTAAAATTTTTTTTCTAATATTATTTTTCGTTTTTCAACTCATAAACTTTAAAATTCCTCCAGCATTCCCTTCTACTGCTTAAACACAGAGAATAGAAAAATGTACTTTGATGAAGTATGGAGAGCGAGAAATGTTTCTGTTTTTAAAAACCAGAGTTGTCCGGATGCGGATGATTGCAGGAATGTAGAAAAAACTGGAGGGGACGAAAGGAAGTCGACAAATTTTTTCCCGACTTCTCCCCTCATCTGCGCTGAGTAGTTTGTGGTTCATTTTGGGAGGAGGGTGAAGAATGTGCTCCATGGTTATTGTCACCTTCTTGTGCTGTGAAAAGTGGAGGACAATTTTTCACTGTTCTGGTCGAGTGATGTTATAAATTTTTATTTACCCTCCCACATGTCCACACTGATTCCCTTCATCCCGGATAAAGACGTATCAAAGAGGGCCATACTGCTTTGTGGAGAAAGTCTTACCCTTATAGTATATTTTGGACAAACAAATAACTCTCATGGGCTCATGGCAAAATGATTGACAAATCAAAAAAGTAAATAGAATTACTTGTACCTGTATTTGTGTGGTATCGTTGCATCCACGTTCCTTAATCTGTCAATAAAAGACACTCATTTCTCTGACACTGTACAACTTTGTCATGGGCATTTGCATTCGGAGATATACAAATTTGAACATCGTTATCTTATCCCTTCACAGTCACCAGCAAAATTTCTGTGATTCATGACAATAGGCGGAAAATATTTCATTACTCATTCGTAGGGTGAATAATAATAGTAGTTGAGAACTCACGATTTGTCAAATAGCTTCCATGTGTCTATCGCCTTTTGTTTTCACCTCCATTTGAACCACACATTATTACTACACGGGATTTTTGGGAGGCAGAGGAAGGTTTAAACTTTTGAGAAATAAACGTTATGAAGCCGTACATGTAGAGAAGTACAATGTTTCCTGGAATACGATGCGTAGCATCCCATGTCCGTTTCCCCTTCCACAGACGCACTCCAAGACCCGATACTCATTTGGATTTAGAGCATTTGAAGAATTCCACTTCATTAGCTAGACTAACAAGAGATGCAGATGATATGGAGAGAGCGGGAGGGTGTGTGTGTTTGTCTACACATGAGGATAAATGTTGCAACTTATCATTTTGTGCGTGGCTTTTGAAAACTTTCCTTCTCTCTCTCTCTCACGACAAAGTCTGATGCTTTAAGCTTCCCTTTTTCTCTCTACGCAATGCACACACGAGAACTCCATATCCGCTTCCCACCAAAGAAGCCCCGGTATGCGGATCGTTGTGATGGCATGGCCATTGCGATCATCATAGTGTGTGTGTACCTTATGTACTCGTGTGTTTGTGTGTGTGCTGTTGCAAATGATGATAATATTCATATTTTCCTTTACGCATTGCCTCATAACCATTGACTGGCGATATGATTAGACCTTTTGCTGTCATCTCGTCCTCGTTCACTTGTCTCTTTCTGACTGTATGTGTGTGTGTCTTGGGCCTGTATATTACTCGTAGTCGTACTCAAATTTTAATTCATTCTCCTCTCCCCTCCGCTCCACTCAGCTTGAGCTTCGCCTCTTCTTCTTTCTCCTCGTCCCTTTCTATGGAAATACTTAGGATTACATTTTGTAATATTCCCCATATTACGATGGTCTTAGGTTCGAGCGGGGCACAGCCAAGACTCATGGTTTTATACCTCCTCCTCCTCCTCTCTATGTTTCTTGTGTGCCGGATTTCAGTGTATGTGTAGCTTTATAAATTTATAGGAGAAAGTAACGTGGGCTGCTTATCCTAAATCCCCCTCCTTCTCTCTGTCTCCCTACAATGTGTGTGTGTGTATCTTTCTCTCGTGTGTTTGTTATATGAAATTTTAAAGCTGGAGATGATGATGATTCTCATCTTCCCTCACACAATACAAATTTCGAGTCTCTGATTCCTGCCATTTCAATTATGAAATTTGATAAATCCAAGCACCTCCTCAACAACAAAGTCTCCCTCCTTCCCTCCTGATGATAAACCTTTTGACAAGTTAGTGTGTGTGTGGGGACCGACTTGGAAAGGAACTTGTTTTCGAAAAACGTCCAGGACCTAGTACACCCACACCCACACATGACATGGAAAGATGGCGAAAATATGATGTACTTTCCTTTTACTACCAGTAGCTCATTCATTATTACCTATTATCGAACATACATTCACAACCATTAAACGACTTTCTCATTAAATATAAAACGTAGTGGAGAAAGTGCTTTCACAATATTTCTACCTTTAATATACATAGTACGTCATATAAAAAAAATGTAGAGTAAATACCTACAAAACAACTACCATTTTCTCATTAATTATTTTATTGTTTACTCTTGTTCCTACAATTGTGACGATTTTAATTGCACACACGGATTTGATGGAACAATCATATTAGGAATATGTCGTACAGCACAATTTTTTATTTTCAATTAAAAAACAAGTTTCGTTATTTCTACTAATGAAGTCTTACTTTCGTTTATTCCATTTTTTCCAAAGTGGGACAATCAATAGGAACGTGGAAAGAAAAGTGGGGTACTCGGATAGGATTGAGTGTAAAATATTTTTTGTGCATTTTATTTTATGGTCAATCATGAAATTCGGGCATATAATTTATTTTCTCATAACATACTCCCTGTCTATTATTATCAGGTGTAAACCCCTACGCACACTCTATGTGTGTGTGTGTTTAGTTTACATAATGTAAAGGGGGACAATTAAATCGTACACTCATTCGAAAAAGGTATGCTTTCCCTTTTCTTTGCACACACACAAAACTTTCCTTTTCGTATAGTTGAGTGAATGGGAGTCACACGGTGAAAAGTCTAGAGACAAAATCACACTTTCTAAATACAAGGGTTTCACTACTACGAAAGCCTGTCCCTATTGTGACAGACATGGAGGCACACACACTTGCATTTATACGATAGGTCAAAAAATAATGGTAGATGTCTCATAATAATATGGGTAGAGGAGGAGGAGAGAGAATGAGAAACAAAAGAGTTTTTTGGTTGTAATGATGTTTCCTAGCTGTGAAATTCTCGGAATATAATAGTATACACTTTGTGTGTGTCCCATAATAATATTAGGAATAATTTTATACCTGCTGACGACTTTGTCTTTTCCTTGTCTCCTCAGGAGTGTGTGTGTGAGTGCGTGCGTATGTGTGTGTATGGTAAGCAGGTATTAGATGGACTGTAGTGTAGGAGGAGAAGGATATAGCAAACACAGGAAAAAGGGACGGAGAGAGAGAAAGCCGTGACAGTTGGTTTGTTCTTTGAACGAATCGGTCATAAAAACCGTTACAGCCAGCCGTTAACCATCATTGAAGACGAGAGAGAGCTGGAATTGACTCTGATGAAATCCGGTTATGGATTGAACACATTAACAACGCTGCATGCTTTCCCCCTTGTTCTACAACAACTTTCTCCTCATACACAAGAAGAATACAATTGTAGGCCTCTTTCTCTCTCCCCACCCCCACAGCATACGTCATATTTATGTACAAGAGAGGGAGGAAATTATAAGCATATTTTTAATAGCCATCTGTCTATAACCACACAAACACACCCTCATACCCTTTACAAGGATTGTCAAAGACATTCACTCCCTTGAATGTATTAATAAGGTATAACGCCAACACACAGATAATAATAATATTATATAGATTATGCCATACCCTGACTATGGGCGAATCAAGTCAATCCTCACATACACGTATACGTCCGTCTACATATATTTTAATTGCATTTTGATCCTTCTCAAAAACATATTATAAGCTAGTTATCAGTCTCTCGCGAAAAGCAAATAAAGAGTCCCTCTCTCCCACTTTCTATGTTTAGTAGAACTACTCTCAAAATATAGTGTAAAACTATATCATATTATATACTGGCTCAACCAACGTTATCGACCCACGAGCTTCACTTTCACCTTACCCCAGTGAAAGCATATACAAAATATATGTACACAGTTGGAAAGCGAGAGAGGGAGAGAAGGATTGTCCAGGCTCTTCTTTCATGCCATTTTATACACTCGAGGAAAAAAAAAACTTACATGGATTTGGATGACTTTTTGAAGATTATGTGCTCCCAGTTCTCTCTCTGCATCCGGACTTTTCTCTCTCATATCGTTATCTCTGCGTGTGTGTGTCTGCGTGGGTTTATTAGAGACGTATAAAAATATTTATTAAAGCGGAGGGGAAAGGAAATATATCAAAAAAATGTTATCACCTTCTATTTACTCAATATTTTTTTTTGTCGGTTAATAAACCGTTCCATAAATAGACTTTCTCCATTGACGAACTTGAGACTTGTCCATAATCTTCCTCACCTTTATACCTTCTTCCCTTTTTACAAAAAATGTAAAAGAAATATGAATCTTAGTTTGGATTTGGTGGCCCAATGATGGACGACCCAATTTCGTATTCTAAATTATTTTAGGATTTGGAGTGCATTAGTTTGTAAACTGCAAAAATTTATGTCAAATTTTTAATGTGGATTTTTATTTTTCTCGGAAAGTGATAATTCAAAATGGATGGGACTAAATGTAAACTCCCAATTTGGGCTGAGCCTAAGATAATTGACCAATTTCCCTCTTGATCCCAAATAATTTACCTTTCGCACAATACAAAATGATTTTAGATGGAGAGACTCTCGTTTCCTTCCTATGTGCCTCCAGACTTGACAAGGCCACAGTTCCTCGTTCTCTCCATATATGAAGATGTATTCCAATTGACAAAGTGATTTTGAGAGAGAGAGAGAGAGTTCAAAACCCCCAAGTTGTTTCGGCAAGCTGACGGGAAATTAATTAATTTGATGACGATGGCGCTCCTCCTCCTTCCACCTTACCCCTCTACGTTCTAGATTAGAGTAATGATAGATTTAGTTCTGAAAATGTTGGGGCGGCTAAGAGTCCACACGGACAACAGTTTTAGATAATTAGGGCAAGGGAGGGAGAGGGCGAGCGGGTGGGAAAGGGAAGATCATCAATTTTGATATTCTCATATAAATTATAGAGGATTGCGAGAGTGAGACTATATTAGAGTAGATTTGACTGTTGAGTTTTTGGAAAATTTTAGAAATGGGTAAAATTGAGAGTGTGCAGGATACGTGTGTACGGTGTGTTTCAAGTCTGGAGGCAACTGGGGGAAGGAGATGATCATGTGAATGTCGGAAGGGGAGGGGGAAGAGAGGGGAATGTAAAATATAATGTAGACTGTGTTCAAAGCAAATTTTGAGAATTGATGAGGAAAGAGAAAGTTCTTGAGAAAATATTGTGAAGAGGGAGAGAGAGACTTTACATACACATTTTCAGTGAATGTGTGTGTGTGTAGAGGAGAGTAGGAGAGAGAAAAGCTCCATCACAAATGTGCACGTTTCTCCTCCGTTTCGCGATGCGATGGTTCCATGCAAATTTTCCTGGACATGGAAGAGAACATACACTCTCTATTCGTTTTCTTCCCGTTCCGACTCCCGACTTTGACTTGAAAAAGAGGGAAGGCGGGCGGCTTGTCTACTTCCCTCTCTGTGTGTCTGCGAAGAGAGAGGGTGAGAGAGATGGAAGAGTTGAGAAAGGAATTATGCTCCTTGCCTAATTGGTTTATGATGGTGCCATATGATGCAAGTTGATATGGAGATGATGAACGAGACGAAGATGTTCCAACTTCTCTTTCTCTACTTTCCACCACAGTTTAGTCCCACGTGAGTCGGGAGTTATTAGGCACCATGTTCCATATTAGTATTACCAAGGTGTGCTTTCTCTTTCTCTGTCTCACTTACGTTTCCCGTCAATTTCTCTCTCTCTCGCTCTTTCTCTCTGGCTCATTTTCTCTGTGACTAGGACTGCCCTTCTTGATCCGTGGGCTCCAATTCCACATGTAAAGGACGCATGTAGTACACGTTAGCTTTAGAGACATGACTACAGTGTGTGTGTGTGTGTGTGTATGTGTGTGTGTGTGTGTGTGTGTGTGTGTGTGTAGCTTTTATTCATGTGCTGCTACCATGCTTTGAAACTTGAGATCGGCTTCAAATTTGCATCTGAACATTCCACTCTTTCTGTGTATGGAGCATATCCATGTTTCCATGAAAGTTGAAAGGATATGGAGGAGGGAAAAGAGTGAGAGAGAGAGAGATAGTAAGTGGCAAAGTTGCATAGGTAGTTTTCTTCAAGTTGCCACTTAGTCCATGGTAACTCAGCTGCTTATTCTTCCTTACAGTTGAGAGATGTTTCGCTTTTGGAGGATACCTTGACGGGATCTAAGTACTCAATAAATGCCCTCTCATCTCCTCCTCTCCCTCTCTCTCTCTCCACGACGCTTTTTCTTTTATCCTCCTCTACTTTCCTTCACAAAATTTGTCTTGTTTAATTAAACAACTTGCTCAATATCCCTCAGCCTCATAAACTTGTTTGTGTAGTTTGACACGCACAAAAGAAGGAGGGGGGAACTGAGGACTTTGAGAGTCAATTTTTAAAGGACTTCTTAAATTTATTAGCAACATTAACATCATCATCATCCTTCCTCATGAGGTTAGCTAATGCACAGGAACCAACATTCTTTACACAAACGTGTACAAGATTTTGTCCAAATCCTTCAAGAGGAGGATTTGAAGAAGTTCCTACAGTATTATGTCCCCGACAATTTTTTTGCATTCAAAAATTTCCAAACGTCGATTTGTCATTTTGACCAGACCTGGCGCCAGCCACACTCCATGCCTTACTTGTTGGAACAACAAAACTTGGTACGCAGCAATAGCAACACACACTCTTCACTGACAAAATTAGAAATGCTACAGCTGGTCGAGAGAGAGTGTGTGTGTGTGTTTACCTTGTACAGTTTTTTGAGAAATATGTGCAGTGGGCTATGTTTGTATAATTATTTTTTTGTTGTACAAATAAATGGTGAGGAAGATATGAAATGCGTTCTCCTCTCCACCGAAGCACATGCTCGCTCTCTATCATTCACACAACACACACACACACGCACACACTGTGGATTTTGGTGAGTACATACAATTCACAATAAATTAGTTGAGGGTTCGGAGTTGGCATTTTGTACACAAAACACACTTCTCTCCATGGGGAGAAGAAGCTCGAAAGAGACTGTATGTTAAAAAATTATGGAGGCAAAAAAAATTGAACAGCAAACGAAGAAGCCTTGTAAATGGACTCCTTTTTTTGAAAACCAATGCTACAAGCAAAACCAAAGCCTGCCTACATGTCTCATAAAAAAGAAATGGTAGCTAAAATTAAGAGAGGGGGAACTTGGGAGGTTTTTTAAGAGTGAAAAATATCTTCTTAATATGACTGCTGACAGGCGCGCATAATTTAATATTCTTCACAGGTATTATCTATTAGGAGTCACATCACTTATTATTGTATTGTGTAGAGGAGAAAGGGAGAGAGAGAGGGAGAGATGGGTTTTAGAATTTTATACACAGCGGGAGGGATGGCCTCCTCCTCTCTCTCTTCTTCTCCTTCGCCTCCTCTCTCTAGACTGACTAGAAGGCTTCTCTCCTTCCGTGCATACCAAATTACAGTGAAAAAAAAGGAAGAGAAAAGGCAGGAGCCTCTAGGTCTTCTCTTCTCCAAATCCTTGTGTGGTGTGCATAGACAAGGTATAGTAATTTTAATACAAAATGTATTTTGTAAAAGATATTCCCTCCTCCTTTTTACCTCATCATGTCGGAACAAAAACCAGGAATAACAAAAGAACAGTTTCCTTCACTTTTCCCCGTCGAAACTTGAGCTTGGGCTTTACTTGACTTGGATTCTTTACTTTGAGAGAAAAACCGCAGACAGGCTGTTCAATACATAAAATATACTGTAGTAGGCTGTTGTAATGTACTGTAGTGTGAGGAGAAAGAGGAGGAGGAGGATGGGATGCTCCTGGCCTAGATCGGTTTAAAACATTAATATTCATCTCCCAGATTTAATGTACATTTTATGTTCCTCCTCTTCACTCTCTCACTCTCGTGTCTAGAATGGATTTTGTGTGTGTACTGTGTGTGTGTGAAAGCAACACCCTTGTTTTGAAACATTGTATTTTTTCCCGTGGAACCTACAAAATCCTTATTTGGCCTATCACAAGGATTTTCTTAATAATAATAGACTTATCTGGTGAACAATATATTTTTTCACTTCCATCTCT
Organism: Pygmarrhopalites habei; assembly: GCA_009870185.1. Classification (NCBI taxonomy): domain Eukaryota; kingdom Metazoa; phylum Arthropoda; class Collembola; order Symphypleona; family Arrhopalitidae; genus Pygmarrhopalites; species Pygmarrhopalites habei. The sequence continues at coordinate 154,787 of WJFB01000009.1, forward strand.
CCATTCCTCCTCCTCCTTCTTCCCAGTTAATCTTATATGAACAATAAAATTGTGGTGTGTGTGTGTGTGTGTGTGTGTGGAAGGAGTCACTAAGCTGGATTTTGTATTGTGTGGGAATATGGGGAGAGAGAAAGATTATTTTAATTAAAACTACGTAGTAAACAATCTAGATAAAACCTCAAGTTATTATCACGCCATTAAAATTAATCCTTGTGCTGACATTTATCTCAGGTCAAAATCTGGGGCTTGAAGCCGGTTGGAATTCATTAGGTGCGTTTCAGAGAGGAGAAGGGGAAAATCCCAGATTTTCCTTTCAATTTTTTTCTCTCCCCTCTTTCTCTCTCTCTCTCACTTTCTCTGTTTTCTTTCCGTTACATTTAAGAAGGGCTTGGCGTTGAGTTGACCCATTTTATTTTTTATTTTTGAAAATTTTCTCGGACACACACATACACCCGGGTCACGCAATGATGCAATTTTCACACTTGTGCCTCATATTGTTCATTTTTTATTTTCTCTTACACCTCACACCATTACCTTTCTCCGTGTACTTGTATACATGCAGGTACTGTGAGTGTATCCATGTCCACAAGTACACATGCACTACTTTAGTGTAGGTCTCATTAAAAATGTATCCATTACAAACTGAACCCAATCCATCGTCCTTCAACAGTGTGCCTCTCTTTGTAGAGGAGAAAGGCTTGACAAAAAAACGCATAATTTTTCCTCTCTCAAAAGTTTACTACTCTAAAAAAAGGTCATATGACAAAATTTTGTAAATAAAATTAAGCTAGCTCATTACCAGTTTCTCCCTGTCATACAAGTACACTTATTTTTAAAGTCAAGTTTTTCTCCGAAAATTTTGAATCCTTTCAGCTAATGAGCAACTCAACTTTCTCTCCAAGTTTAGGACGAAGAAACAAACTTTTTTGTCAAAAAAAAAGAAAGTACATATTAAACTTTGTACTAAAAAGCTAAAAAAACTTTTAAAAAAAACTGGATCACATTACATGTATTTCAGTTCTGAGAATTCTTGATTCCACAAATCCTCTTTTACTCTCCTAATTAAAATTCAATCAAAGTTTACATTTTAAAATCAATATTTCTGAAATAGACTACAGAACTTCATGAGTATATGACTCGTCACGGAATTAAAAAACCTCTTAAGACATTGGCCGTGTACTTTCTCCCTATCAATGTCATTCATCATCCATTTTGTAATTTCTTTTATAAAAATTCCATTTAGATTCTACACATATTCTATAATATTTTTGGAAAACATTCCTTCCAACGTTTTTTATCCCTTAACAGTCTAGGCGGTTGTGTATGTGTAAAGAGACACTGCAGAGCGGATGGAGGAGAAAGGGAGAAGGGAAAAGTAAGTAGATCGTTCGGTATTTATACCTTCCACACGTACATTCCACAAGACCCAAGGATAATAAACTTTGTAGTGGGCTAGTAGGTAAGGAGTGACGGGATGGAAAAAGTAAGGGAAGAAGAAGAGTAAGTATCATATTATTATGTTTCTCTTTAACATGAGAAAAGGGTGGAGGAGAAAAGAAGAGAGGAGAGAAGAGGAGGGAGCTGGAGCGAGGATATGGAAATACAGTTTTGAGAATAGAGGCGAGGAAAAAGAAGGAATAATAATAAGACAGGCGAGAAGAAGAAGAAGGAGGTTGGTGTTGAGTTGTTCCATATCCACATTTCTTCATATCTACATACTACATACACACACACACACACAAAGTATATACGGGGAAAGGCATTAGGCGTCTCCCCAACGAACCAAACAAATCCAGGAGAGAATTCTGAAAAAAATTCTTCTACACACACACACATGTATCCTCACATACATCATCCCTGGTCCATATAAATACACACAAATTCACACTCGGGCTGGAGTTTATAGGGGCTGTGGGGTGGGGAGTGAGATCGTTGGAGTTAGGCGGATGTCATTGCACATTTTTTCCCCTATGTTTATAAGGGATTTTAAAGGGAGCTTTGGCAAACTATTCACGTTCATCCATTCAGGCTTTTGAGTGGCGACACACACACGCACACACTACACTAGGCTATGATCCATCCCAGCCAACCTGTACTTCCACACACACTTGGGTGTATAGAAGTGTAGTATAAGGGGCTACACGTGATACTCCAGAGTGTGTTTGATATTGTGTATACACAAGAATTTTTTTGCCAGAATAACTGATCTCTAGTTAGAGGGTGGGGAAATATATAGGTAAAATGTGAGTGCAGTAGTTCTCAATATATGCACAAGGTTCGGGCATTATGGGGAAGCGTTGAGAAAGAAGAAGAGGGAAAAAAAGCATGGCGAGGCTTAAGCAGGCAAGCACACATACAGTAGTAGACACACAAGATGAAATTCTTCTCTTTAGCTCGATGAATGGAATATGTTGGTTCCCCAGTGGATAGATTTTTTTATGCAAACAACCGCTCGGTTGTTGACTCTTGTGCACACACACACTTACACACACATATATATACATATGCTGTACACTAGGCAAGGCTTTTACTCTCTTTCGGTTTGCAATGTTTAAGGCGAAGGACTGAGAGAGGAAGGAGGGAGAGGGAGGCCCATCCAACAAACGAAGACAGAATATCAAATACAAATACAGTGACTTCATCCAAACGGATTTTCATGGTCCACATGGTTCTCACATGCTGTGCTTGTGCTCTCTCCCTCCTCTTTCTTCCTTCTCTGTTTCTCTATTCTCCTCCAATACTTTTTCCTTGTCACGTTTCTCCTTATGTACAAACAAGGGAGGGACGGAGTACTTCTCATTCCTTCTTTTTTTGTCGAAAGGATCTCGCAAACCCACAGACAAAAAAAAATTCTATACTCATAACTTGGATTTTCACATTTAATTATTCTGACTCCGGACTTACACGTGGCTCTCATTTTTTCGACCAGAAAAAAACATCACACGCATCATGACGAGGGAGTAGCTTTTCTCGTGAGGAAAAGTTGGACTGGGAAAAATTCTAACATTTACATTTACCGATTTTTTGATTTTTGAACAAATATCTGTGTAGTGCGTACACGCAATTTTTTTCAAAAAAATTTTTCTGAATAGGTGTCCGCTTTTTTAGAACAGATTTTTTTGCATGGCCTTTGTCAGTGTACAGACCTCTTCAAATAGAATAATGTAGTTTGAGAATAATAGGGAAAAGAGTAAAGTTTGAAGTTAATAGAAAAGAATTCTTTCCTCTCCTCAGCGTCCCTGTGTGTGTGTATTTTAAGTCCGGAAAAATCTTTTTTGCACCGAAACCCTCCCACCCATTCCATAAAATACAATGATGTACACGTGCAGTGTGTAAAAAAAGTAAATGAAAGTGCACATTATATTGGCGAGAGCAAAAAAAGAAAGGAATAAAATGAGAGAATGCAAAATAAAGAGTAGACGAGCGCGGAGCTGTCAAGTGAAAAGTGAAACTGTAAAGGCGGACGAGAGGCTCATGTGTGTTAAACAAAACTAGAAAAAATCAGAGGCTCATTTCCATTTCTCTCTCCTCTCTCTCTTTCTGTGTGTGTGTCTGTGTGTGTTCAATACTGTTCCTCTGTTTTGGAATATGAGAGCACATGGTCCAAGTCAATCTCTATAGATTTCCTCTTATGCAGTTTTCGCACAGACTACACAAACACACAAACTAAAACTAGGACCAGCTTTTTGCTTACCCTACAGTAGTAAAGCAAATTTCATTCAATTCCTCCATCTCTCCCTCTCTCTCTCTCTCTCTCTGTGTCTCTGCTACATAATGACAAAAGTTTAGACTTCCACACCCATAATTTATACCCACATCCTGTACACACACACAATACACATTCGAGCATTGTAAGTTATGCAAGTTTCTCACACACAATTTCCCTTTTGTATTTGGACGGTGCGGCCGGGAGTGTAAGCTCCCTTGTAATTCTCTTCTGCCCTCTCCAAGAATTGTTTTCCATTTATCTTTTTTCAAAGTGCGAGAGCGAGAGAGGAGGGAGAGATGAGGAAGGGAAATTACAAAGAAAAATACAATTCAATTTTTCACAGACAGTGACAGCCACACGCACACCCCACCAACACTGAACACACACCAGAAAAGATGTGTAGCATCTCTTTAAAGATGATTATTTTGATTTCTCTCCAATAATTTCGCCAAAGTTTTGGTGTTTTTGTCCCTCATTTCTCCCCACAGTCACGACTCGACATCATTTTAATTTCTCTCAACATTTTCCCTCCCTTCTCTCGATATTGTATTTGTCTCGGACAAAGTTGAGAGTACTGGAGAGAGAGTTGTTCATTGTTTATACTGAAGAAGAGAGGAGAGGGAAGGACACGGAGAGAGAGAGAGTCCTTTTCATGTGATTTGATTTCCTTTGAGCTGAGGGAGAGAGGACAGAATCTGGAAAACTTAGTTTAGAGTAAAATCTAAGATTCCTATCTTTTTCTCCAGTCTTCCACTCTTGAAGAAGAGGAGGAAGAAGGGAGAGGACAGAGCTCATTTATACTGTGTTGTAAAGTAAGTTTTCAAGTTAAACTCATGGGATTACCCAAGCTAGCTGACTCTGTTCTCAGTGTGTGTCTGCTGTTTCCCATTCAATGAAAGCATCCATATGTAAAGGACAGAGAAGAGTAGAAGTAGGAGAAAGAGAGGAAGGAAGACTGGGTGCATTGCATGTAGTCATTCGTTTGTAGATAAGTTCTTATTGAATTGAACATGTTAAGGAGCATCCCCTTATAACCTCTTCTCTCTTCCCATGTTGAAGCTGTAACTAACGTAAATAGACCTCCACTCTCTCAAAATAGTCCAGACTTTAAAAGTGAGAGTGAGAGTGGAACCCGGAGATTCTGGGTTTCCTGGAATCTTCATTTTTTCCTACTGCTGGAAAAGAGAGGAAACATAGTAGAAGAAAGAAGGACTAGAGTGAAAATAGAATAGAAAATGGAGGGATAGAATAGATCAGAGTCAAAGAGATTAGACTAGAGTAGACTAGTTGTTGTTGTATCCATGTATGGTTGAATTGAGGGCATTAATCGGAGTTAAACGGAAGGAGGGGAAGAGGAGAGGAGAGGAGCATTAAAGACCATAATAGGCAGCCCCCTTCTATATATAGCTTCTCTCTCTCTTGTGTGTGTCTCTGTAGCGAGAGGGAGAGGGAGAGCTGGCAAATACAAATAAGCGCTCCAGCGTCATCCTGAAACCCTCCATCCATGCTTAATTGAGAAAATAATGTGAAATGACCCGAGACTATGAGACTCGTATATTTTATTAAATAATCCAACCTGTACATACACTACACACACACACAGGGAGAGAGGGAGTGTACAGATATAGGAATAGGGAAAGAACAATCTTGTATAAAATCAAAGGCAAATCTTTTCGAATGAGATAAACATAAGGTTTTGTACATACCAGTCTTTGTGTGTGTGTCTCTCTCTCTTTGTGTGTGCAGATACACAGTGAATAATATGTACATTGTTTTATACATCTTCTCTCTCTCTCGGATTTAATCTTCGCTTGGTGGCCGCATGGATTATTTATGTCCATATTTAGTATTGGGGCATTAATGGGAGCGGGGGGAAAGAGAATGGGAAATAATTTTGCTGCTCAAGAAATTTATGAATTTCAACGCTATCCTCCTCGTACGCACCCACTCATCTTGTATTACACTCTACATTATTGTGTGTACTAAGAGGGAGAGGGATGAGGGGAACCAATCGACAGGAACTGAAAATAGTCAAAAACTTTTAGATTGCACTAGACTACAATCGTCCATCTATATGTACACACACACATCCCAAGCACACAAACGCAGAGTGTGGAGAGGAGGAGGAATGTGTAGGCAAATTAATGGGTGGAAGATCATTCAAGTCAGAGAGTTGTTATGTGAACATTTTATTTCATATTTTATGACCCTCCCCATATTTTCTTGATGAAGTGCAAGGAGCTTAAATAATTCCATCGTCCCTCCTTCTCTCTCTCTCCCTCGTCCCCTCTCCTCCTCCTCCTTTTGTACAAAAACGGAGAGAGAAAGCCCACCAAAAATCCCGGACTGGAATGAAATGACGACGACATCCGACAGACCCTCATCATCATCTTCATGATTTTGAATCATGAGTTCCCTAATAACTCCTCTCCTTCCTAACAACTACAATTCTATTCTATACTTATCCCGATATACAATGCAAAATTTTTTTTTTGAAAATGTTTTCGTGCAAATTGTGTAAGCAAAGATACATATAAATTCTCTCTCTCTCTCTCTCTTTCTCTCTATTGTATAAATTGCGTATATTAAACGTATTATTTCATGCTCAGCTTTTATTGCTCTTATTGCATGCCATGGGGTAGTTTAAACCACTCTCCCCTTTATATCTGAGGAGAGAGAGAGAGAAAGCTACGCTTGTTTTAACACTAGTTCCTACACACACAAATACTTACAATAAGAGATGGAAGAAAATGAGAGGAGGAGAGAAAACTACTATTTTTGCACAAGTGAAAATCCACCTCGTGTAACTCCTAGTAGTGGCCGCATAAACTTTTCCCGTATTTTAATTCAATGGTAGTTGGCCCCTGAATGTTGAAAACGTGACCGCACTCTTCTCTCTCTTCCACTTCATCTTGGTTCACAAAAGCTCACGGGTCTACACTGTAGTAGAAGATTATTCGCATCTTTCTCTTCCTTAATGGTAATGAGATGCCGGAAATATTTCAGCTGGAGACACACATTTTTTCCTCTTTTTCTCTCCATCTTTCTTTTTTAGTTCTTGGCTTTCCGCCGTGATGAGATTGGGGTGATGCCCTCGTGTCAGAGGAGCCACTTTTTGTGTGTATGTGTGTGTGTGCGTGAATGTGTGTGTGTCCAGGATCTACTCTCTCTCTATTTACTGTTCTGTTTGTCCTTCGGTTTTTCAACATACCATCGAACATTGTCCCCCTGCTTTCACTCTTCCTTTCTCCCTCCCTTCTCCTGCCTGAATACTTCCGATCTGTGATGTCCTGTTCGTAGGACATTTTCTGTTCCAAATTTTTCTCCCTTCTTCCTTTCATACCCCCCACCTTGTCTGGAGTGAGGCATGCTGTAAAAACTTGAAAGCATTGGATTTGCTTAAACTTGGTCCTCTCCCTTCTCTGGAGAGAAGAAAAGGAAAGCTGAGTGTAGCACACACACACAACAGCAGGGTAAAGTGAAGCATAGAGAGAGAGAGAGACCTATTGCATTCAAATGCTAACGTATAAATTACATGCGATGTAGAAACACCGACTATTTTTTCCCCTCACTCTCACTCTCTCTCACTTTCCCTGCATTCTCCCGCTGAAAAGAGTTATGGGAATCGATAGGCCCTAAAATTCGCTGGATTGCCAATATACCTCGTAAAAGTCAGTCAGTTTGTAGGAATTGCCATAAGGCAATGGGTTCCTCAGAGCAGCATGGTCAGAGAGAGGAGAGAAAATTTTTTTGCTGTATTTGCAACTATCCAGTTTCCGGCTTTTGGATATTTCCAACTATTAAACCCGCCCTAACTCATGCTTTCCCTTTCACCAGCTTGACTTTTACAACAATTCTTACTTGTCCACATTTCCATTTTTATCCATATTTTAAACGGCAGTCTTGAAAGAGAAAGAGAGAGAGGGAGAAAGTGGGGCTATTGCCATAGAGAGAGAGAGAGAGAGAGAGTAGTAAAAAGGTCTTTCCATTCCTTTTGATTTGACATATATTTAAAACACATGAATTTATTTCAAATTATCGACGCTACAATACCATTCAAAAACTATCGAAACTATTCTCAAGTACCCACATGGTCATAGCCCCTTTTTTCTTTCTCATATTCCACCCTTCCTTTCCCTTTCTTTTCTCTCTGGACGGAGTCAAGACGAACCAAAATAGTCGCCCTCTCCTGCTCCCACAAAATATGGAGGTTTATTCAAACCAATATATTTTTTATATGCAGTTTTCCTCAGCTCCGTCTGGCAGTCTGCATATTACGACTGGCAAGAAGGAAAAGAAAATGTTCACCATTTTTTTCATCTCCTTGTTTACATGGAAGTTTTTACAAGGGAAGTAAAATAAAGGAGAGAAGGAGGAAGGGAGGGAGGAGGATGGTGTGTGCGTCTATCCGTGATTTTTATATTTATGTTTATTCAATCTTTTTATCCCTGTTCATAGCCGACTTCCCCTTATCCCTGCCTCCATCATCTTCTCCCTTCAAATTCATGACTATTCCACATAAATAGTCCCATACTCCCCAAAGATCCCATCTCACACATACTGCTCCTCACACACACACACACACACACACGTGCAGTGCTCACGATCAGATATAGAGAGAATGTAGAGGAAGAAAGAGTCGGTGGGCCATTCAAAATGGCAAAGTCAAGGAAATATCCATGGTGAACTTTTGCACCTCTCGGAAAAAAGACAGACACGAAAAACACACAAAGTTTAAATTCGGAAAGGAATAAAAGGTTATGAGAATGACTATGACTTTTCGAGATGACTAAACAAATTCTTGTTTTACTTTATTACCCGAAAGAGAGTGAGAGTGTGTGTGTTGAGTGGAGAGGAGGAACAAGATGCTCTGCATTTTGTTTCAAGGACAAAAAGATTACGGGAAGTGTGAATACATACGTGTGTGTGTGAAGAGGAGAGAAGAGAGAGAAAAAGAGAGAGCTTGTGTTTTTGGATACTCGAGAAACTCGAGTGTGATAATGTTCGAGTGTACATGTGTATGAGGGATGGTTTGGGACGTGGGAGAGAAGTGGCAGTGCTAAGGAGGCCCAACATCAAGTGTAGGAGGAGACACACTGGGAGAGAGTGAGGAAAACTCTTTAGAAAAGTTGGTGACAAATGAGGATGGGAAGGTTAAGCCCCTTGAATTTTATGGACAAGCACCTCATAAATTAGGTGGGAACAAGTGCAACGTGAAATTAGAAAGATTCAACCAATCCTGAGACCAATGTACACTGTTGTGTGAGAGTGTGTGTGTGTGGTTATATGTGTGTGTTTTATACGTATGTAGTTTCATCATAAAACTTTTTTTCTTCTCTTTCTTTCGCTCTTTAAATTGCATGTTTGGGGGGGGGGGGGGGTTCACCCATTCAAACCTCATTAATTATTTCTCACTCTCACTTCCATTCTACACATAATAATAGTTTAGATGTGAAATAAGGTTGGTTTTTTGAGGCTCGTTTCTCTATCTCTCTCTCTCTTTGAGTGTGTGTGTGGCTATAATTACATATTATCATTTTTTGAGGGAAAGTGATAAAAAAAGAAGGGGAAGAACTATTCATGAATTTTAATTCAAAATTTCTGCTCTTCTAAATCATGACGCGTATTGTTTGAACTGGGAGTGCATAGTTTTTATTTTGAAAGCCCATTCAAGGATGGAGGAGAGGGAAGGAGGAGGAGGAAAGAAATATTAACAATCAAGAAATGAAGGATGATGCACAAAGGAGAGAGGAGGGAAGCGTTCGTGGAAATTTCTATTGACTCTTATCTGTCCCCTCCAGCATTTTTTTCTGCACAACCAAAAGTATCCTCAAACTGCGTGTGTGTGTGTGGAAAGTTGTCTTTTATATGATATACGGGGAAAAGGAAAGATATTGGGGACAATGTAAAGATGACTTCACAGAAGAGTCAAGTGAGCATGGAGCGCGTTTAGTGTGGAGAGAGAGAGACTGTTTGTGTGTGGAGATGACAATCATTTCAAGTGTTTCTTTTTTTGATCTTGAATTTTTATAAGGAAAATAAAATATACAAGGACTTGGTGGAGAGTCTTTGAATTTTCCTCGGAGCATTTTTTTAGCTTGAGAGGTGGAGTACAGAGTGAGTCGAAAGTCTTGTTTGCACAAAATATTTTTTGGTAAAAATTGAAAATCTGCTACACATTTTAAAATTTTAATTTGCAGAAAACTGAAATTTGGCCTATTAAAAATTATTATTGTAATATAAAATTTTTCTTTGCTAAAATTCTATCAGGAATAATTTCAAGATTGACACGAAAACATTTTGACTCACCCTGTACACCCGTCTTTATAGCAGTAGAATAGAATTGTCATTTTACTATTCACAATTCTCCGTCGTCTTTGGTTGCTGTTTGGCCGTCCTCCTACTTTTGTGGTCGTGAGAAGAATCTGATGAGGGATGTTCCATATTTCCACTTCTATTATGTCTCCATAGGCCGTCAAGTTGTGGCTTCAGAATAACTCCCGAAATACATTTGCAATATACGAGTATATCTACATGTACGTCTGTACACAGTCTCATTGTGTACAGACTGAACTGTGGGAACACGTGCTAGTGTGACCCCCATTTACTGTATATTTAAATGTAGACCCTCCACCCAAGTCCACATATCTCATAACATTTAAGTCCAGGGCGAAACGTTCCGTGGAAACTTTGACGGTATGTAAGGACCTGGAAATTCATCATCAGAATTCCCAGCCATTCATTCATTCCCAGCATAAAAGACATAAAATAAAGTTTTAAAGAGCACACACACACCCACACTCCCAAACTTTTTTGAGACATTTCTCTCTCTCTCTCTCCAGTTTCCTTCTCTGTTGTACAGATAAATATACTCTTGTTTGTACATAAGTATTTAATTACTGCTCTACAAACAACTAGACTACATTAACAGCTTCAGTGTTCCGAATTTCACATGCTCTTCTAAGTATTTAGTCTCACTCTCTGTCTCCAGTAAATTCAAAGATTGTAGAAGTAAAAGCTTTGGAATGGAATGCATGAGCGTATTATCTTAATTCAGACTCCAAAGCGCTCCAACTGCTATTTACTAATGTGAGTTTAGACTGCTTAGGAAGGGAGAGCTGGCGATGGTGGTGGTGGTGGTGGCTGGGCTGAGGATCATGCAATTTACATACATAATTCTTTAAAGTTGAAATTGTGCAGCATTTAACTGCGCGGTTGGGCTGGAATTAAGCTGGCAATGATGATGTTTAAGCCAAGTTAGGCACACACACACGCAATGTGAACCATAGGATATGTAAGAGAGTCAAGAGTCTTGGATTTGGTGGGACAGGCAGTTGTTTTGAGACTGGGAATAGAGTATAGAAAATTGAAATTGGAGAGCAGGAACATTAGCATATAATCAGAAAGACTCACTTACAACACAACAACAACAACAAACTTGGAGCAATTACGTAACTGAGATTTTCCTTCTCATAATTTTGACTATTTCCTCTTCTCTCCCATGCATTCCAAGAAAGGAATTTCTTATTAACTATTTTAAAAAATTCTCATAATTGACAACTGAGTTTGAAAAAAAGTTAATGACAAATTTTAATGATTATTGGAAATTGAGTTGCTCTCTTTTGTTAACAATAATTTAATTGGTGCATTTCTGGGACACCCTGAAGGGAAAAAAATTCCACGCACACATTTGTCATTATGTCATTAGTTTATGAATGTGAATTTAAATGTTCCAGCCTCCAAGAGTGAAGAGTACAAAATCATGTTTTTTGCAACTGAAAAATTTTAAAACACTTTTTTGAGTTTATGCATTTATACACGATAGACTGGCAGACAATGCAAAATTCAATGTGACACACCCACGTTCCCAAGATACAAAGCAAACGCTTCTTCTTCTACTGTACTTCTTGGCTATTGTGTTTCAAACAATTGGAAAAGATTTTCGCCACTCTCTACCTTTGACTGTATAATATATTGAGATTAGTCAAGTCAAGTAAATTGAGTTTGGGTTGAGCTGTCAAGTTCTCCTTCCGACTCCTCCTTCCTTTTGTGCTGTACCTGGAAGGAAGAAAAAGAGAAAGTAGAAGCCTCACCCCCCTGGTTGTCTGGTAACAGCTGGAAAGTTGCCTCTCTCTTGTATTGTGAATTATTTGTCCATCATGCAAGGATACAGAGACGAAGAGAAAGACAGAGGCAGATAGTGACTTGCACTTGAGACTAGTGAATTAGTTTCCCAGCTTCAACTGCGATAACTCCACACACACACACACCCATGTATACAAACACACGCACACACACACTCTCTCCCACTCTGTCTCTATCTCAGGAGAGGTTAAAATATTGATTTCCAATCCTTCAACCTAATTTGGAATTCCTTGCAGCTGTGAATTCCATCCATGTTGAATTTCTGCAATTATTATCGTCACAAAAGAATGCAGCCTTCCAGCCATCAGCTTTCTCTTCGTTATTGTCAATGATATACTCATCGCCCAACCCCCCAGCTCCCACTTTCCTCCGTCACTTTCAATTAAATTCAACTTTCTTCAAAAGAATGAAGGAGAGAGACAGAAAAAATGCTGAGAGGGAGAGAGAGAAAGCAGGAGCAAGAGACTTTGCGAAAAAAAATCTTTGTCCTCCCGTCAACTCGATTGTGTCTGCACAACAACAACAAGAACACCAGGAGAAAAGCTGGGAGAAAGTCTGTTGTGTACGTCTAAATTCAAGTGCGTCAAACCCAATCAATCATCTCTGTAGGATGTATTGTGAAGGAGGGAAAGCAAAAAGCCTTTGCGGTTTCCTGACAAATTCGACGGAACATTTTACGATAGCCAAAACACAAAAGAGAGAGAGAGAGGATATAGGCCACTGTGTTACTATCCAATGAGTATCACTCACACACACTCACTCCCAAAAGACCCTCGTCTAAATACACAAAATGTATTCACACACACACAATCCAAAGTCAAAAGTCGAGCGGAGAAAGCTCGACTCATATTTTATTCTATTTCCTATTAAAATCCCAATCCATGTGTCACTTGCAACACGGCAGACTTGTGTTCCCTCCCTTCGCACACACACATACGTGTACGTGTGCAATATAGATGGAAGAAAAAAAAACATTTAGAGTCCTCACTAAACTTGTTACAAGATGATGCATAATGTTGAAAAAAAGGAGCATAAATTTGAATGCACCTTCTCTCTCCATGTTACACTCATACACACAAAGGGAGTGCATGCCAGGACATGTGGAGCACGCAATGTGAGTGATCAAAAAATCTCTCGTCTCTCTTTCTCTCATGCCTACTAAGATGTTAAAGGGAGGCCCACATTTCCACACACACACACACACAACTAGATGGATTACACAGTGAGTTGAGGAAAAAACAAAGTAATCGATCGATGCGAATTTTTTTTCCTTCTTTTTTCTCAAGAAAAAACTCTATGAGCTTTGCACAGTGTGTGTGTGTACATAGAGTTTGAGTGAGGGAAAAGAAAGGAGAATCCAGGCCCTTACTCACGTGACGGGAGTAGTCATTGAAGAGACATTTCCGTCAGTGAAGGGCGAGGGTTGTAGTCTAGTCTGGTTTTTGTGAGTAACTTATCGAAGGGAATGGAAAGGAGGGAGAAAGCAAAACGTGACTGATATTTTCCTTGCTTTCTCCGCTCTCTTGTTCTAGTACCATATGAAGACATAGGAAGAGAGAGAGAGAGAGAGAGAGAAAGTCGGAGCCACCCAACAGAGATAGGGAGTTAGTCCTCCAGGTGGATGGAATCAGAATCAGAGTAAAAAGAATTGGTGATGCTCCTCCGAGGACTCACTTTCTCTTCTGAAAAAAATGGAGGGGAAAGTCCGTGGTTTGTGAAAACTGTCAAACATGTAGTTATTTTTCCGTCTCACTTCCCTCCTCTCATTTCCCCCGTCTTGTTCTTCCACCTTCACTTTCCTGGGTCCTGGGTACTGGGATTCCTAAAGCTGGAGTGTTCTCTATCCATTAGATAGAAGAGTGAGTGAAATGTACTACATGTACACGTTTTGGATTTCGGTTTAACCATAGCTGCAACCAAAATAGCATTTGAGTATTTTTCGGCAGTGCGGCAGCGGCGGGGGAAAGAGAAAAGAAAAGCGAGAGAGAGAGAGAAAGGGAAAGGGAGGGCCAAAAAAGTATATCCATCATCAACCTCATCCATCAGGGGAGAGCGGACTGCGGCGAGACGAGTTTTGCAGACAGACTAAGCAATACTGTCAAGTAGACGAATACACGGGTAACATGGAGTACATATAGTCCGAACCAGGGTGTGTATGTAGTTTTTTAGGTAGCTCATATGACGGGTACGTATGTGGATGGAGAGTGTACAGAGTGGGTTGAAGGAAAAAACCGCCTTTCCCTACAACCCCTCCTGGTTCCCTTCTCTCTCACTCTCACATGGAATGTCAAGTGGTTGGGGTCAGCAGAATGACAGGGACAGGGAGGAGGCTAAAAGCATCACTAGTTATGGAGAGCGAAAGAGGTACGGCTCCGGCTGCTCCTCGTGCCAATAAGATGAATAATGGCAGAACTCGACAGGCAGACATCTATCCTTCTCTCTCTCTCTCTCGCTTTCACTCCGATGATGAAAGATAGAGCCTGACTTGTGAATCAAAATAGCATTTTAATCAGACTTCAAGCAAGTGAAAGTGTGTGGGAAAATTTTTGAAGTGTAAATCCTCTGGTGTTAGACAAAGTCGAATGTTTATGGTCATTTTCGACAATCACATATTTTGCAAAATTAATTGTAGTCAACTTGAAGAATCAATTCGTTTAAATACTGTTGGTGTCCCTCTATATTAATTAATGAAGAGGTTGGGCAACATGTGGTACAAATTGTCCACGACCATACAAAGTAAAAATGTCATGAAAGTTGCTCTTGCTTTTCCAAATGAATATCACGTCAATTCAATGGTTTGTGTTCAAATTTTGATTTTAGCTTTCATTATTTTGTCTCCTCGCACCACAATTTCTCATTACACTTCTGTATTCGTCCTTGGCCTTACCCCGTCATACATTAGACAAGAAAGGGGATTTATAGGTGAAAGTGATATAAATAATTCCCTTTACTTTCTCTCTCTCACCATATACAATATTGAACATTACATATGATCCTACACAAGACAAGGCAGTACGCTGTCGTGGTATGGTAGAAGAAAAGAGAGAGAGAGAGTACAAGAAGTATGACACTAAATAAGGGCAAGGAAAAAAGAATAGCAGAATGTTCCCTGTCGCCGATTTTTTCTGTCTATGTCAGCACTATAATGTTAACGTTTCTCTGCCTTTCTCCCTCTCTTTTCTTCATGTTATATATTGGTCCGTCCTTTACTCTGCCTACTCTGCCTCTCCTTCCTTACGTTGCAATGCCTTATGAAGGATCATCAGTAAATTTCGGAGATGTGTATATGAAAAACCAGAAATACTTATACACACATTTATATCTTATGTATCAGGGGGACATAACTTTGAGAAAGTAAAGTATAAATCATTTTAATAGTATGTACATTCTGTTTCTGACTTTGTACTCTTTTCTTCGTACAGTACAACCTCTAAAATGTATAAAAGGAAGAATAAGAAACCTCGAATTTTTTCCACCAATATAAAAAATCTTGCATTTCTGAGCATTTGGTATATTCAAGGGAGAAGAGGATTTTGTCTCCGAATTGCACTTTGAGATCATAAAATACACATGCATTCAAATGGGGAGAGGAGAGAGAGAAAAGGACATGTGTAGTCTTGAGAAAAATATCGTTTTTATGATTTTTAATGTTTCCTTATTACCCCTCGGTATGAATATTATGTAATAAACAAAATGGACCTCTTCTCCTTCCCTCCTCTTCCCATATTTTCCTCTACCTTTTGTCGCTCATGATTTAATAATTTTCTGTATGGAGAAAGTTCTTTTTAAAAAAATCCTTCATTTTCCTTCCTCGTCCTTCTTTAGCGTGACTTTGTACTCTAGTTTCCCTGCCTCTCTTATCAAATCCACAATCCTCTTGTTCTGTCCCTTTCCCTCAGTCCTACATTCACCAAGGGTTGAGGAGGAGGATGGAAGGAAAGAGATTTTGCAATGGTACACTTTTATCATCGTCATATCCAGGAGCCGATTTGGTGGTCGTTCTAAACTAAAATGCGGAGAATATGGTCCATTAAGCTGGAGATATCTCGATCAAAAAAAGGCAATGCAGTGTGTCGCGAACATGTTCATTTTCCTCCACCTCTTCTCCTTTCTCAAAAAAATACATTGGCACTCTCATCTCTCCACCACCCAAAAGAAAACACACACGGAGATAAAGGCAATGGCAATCGTCATCGTTGTTACCTATATTATCACATTATGTGTACACGCGTTTCATATCTACCGTATTTCCTCAAAAATCCGTCCACTTTTTTAGTCCCATTTCTTTGCTCAAAGTCCTGAAATCTCTTTTATACGACCGCTCACAAGAGAGGATGAATCCAAAGACGTACTTGAAAGGAAATTTTTCAAAGATGAGGTTTTACTTAAGAAAATACGGTATGTGTGTTTCAGAGTTGATTTTATATAGAGAAAGATCATAGACTTTGTCTGTATAAGAGTCTTCTAGTTTTTTGACAGTCTTATTCTTTATTTCTGTTATACTTCAATGTATAAGGTTTTTTCCACACAGTCAAAGAAAGTGAGAGTGGATAAGCCGGACTACACACAACACACACGCTCATCCACTCTTTCTCTCTCCGTACACAGACACACACGATCTCAGCCTATTGTGTATTGTCAATCCAATAATGTAGTGTAATGGGATATCCCAAAGTAGATTTCTTCTCTTCCCACAGTTCCAGAATTACACACTCACACACGCACATCTTGAGAGATGGGAATAGAAGAGAGAGAGAGAGAAAGGAGTGGAGGCCATAAAAACGGGAACAATCCTAATGTAAACAATCCTGGCCAACTTTTCCCCTTTTCTCTCTCTCTCTCTTCTTTATTCCTGTGGTTTCTCCTTTACTCAATTCTCACCTCTTGAATTTGATTTGGAGCAGCTCATAAAAAAATTTATGGTCTCTTCTTTCTCTTGTAATTTAAACGTTTAATTATTATTTCCCCACACTCTACTCCCGCACATAATCCTGAGATCATGTTTTTCTATATACATGAATCGCTACAAGCCTTTTTGAGATGGTTGTGCTGTGCTGTGCTGGGACAAAAAAAGTTGTTAATGTAATTCCAGATTTTTTAGTCCTCCTCAGAGACATCCTCACTAGAAGGAGGAGAGAATCTTGAGGAAGATTGACAAATTTCCCTAGGAAATTCCTACAATTTTTTGGCAAAAAAAGACTTTTACAAAATTTCATCTCTCCTCACCCGCTCTTCCTTTCCTTCCTCCTCTCCTCTCATCTCATTTCTCTATTTATTTTTGTAGGGGCGAAAGATGTGAATGAGACGTGACGGGTAGAAGGAGAATTTATGGGGAGTGGAAACTTTATTTTTAAATTTTCTTATTTTTTCCTCACCTCAACACTTCTCCATCCTTGGAAGGTGTAGGAGTTTAACCTGAATGTCTTGCTCCTCTTCCTCTCTTCTTCCAACTCATGTTCTCATCCTTCCTTGTTTATATACCTGTGAATTTTTTTCTCAGAAAAGAGATGATTATGAGTAATGGAGTAAACGAGAGAAAGGAGGAAGGAAAAAATTCCACTTAAATAACAAATAATAAAGACAAGCGACTCGGAAGTCTGTTCCCTTTCTCTCTCTCTCTCTGTCTCTGTGTGTGTGTACATGTGTGGTTTATAATTCTCCTCAGTTTGTACAGGATTTTTAGTGCGTTGTCAGGTTTGACTTAAGTAGGGAAATCTATGATGGTGGTTGGCAGTGACATGTCTTAGCTAACCTTTCAAATGAAATGATTTCTTATATTGTTCTCCTAACGCTCACCTTTCTCCGAGATCCCAGGTTGTAAGAGTGAAAGTGTCCGCCGGAGTTTGCCGTGTTATCGCACACTATGGTTAATAATAATCCCCTGGCGAAAAAATTTGAGGGATATATCTATACTATTTAGCAGCTTATGGTATGTACATAATATTTTAAGGTGCACCTTTTCTCAATGCTTGGTAGATTATGATGTTGTGGGGTGGAAGTAAAGGGTACAGAGAGAGTGTGTGCCTGTGGAGGGAGAGAGAGAGAGAAGAGCCACATATGTGTAACAAGGTATTTTCTATTCCATCAACGTGCCTTACGTGATTTCAACAACGTTGCTCCTGGCTGGGGATAAGCCAAAAGCACATCCACAGCCACATCAGACACCCACAAACAGAAAATAATGTGTGACTCCATCCTCTTACATCTAATGTTCTCGCACATTATGAGTGTACGCTGTGTGTCTGTGACTGTGTGTGTGTGGGATTTCTAGACTAGTCTTTTGTACAGAGAAAAGCATTAGAGAGAAAGAGAGAGGATGATGGGAAATCATGGAGGGAGGGAAGGTAATATTAGCTTGTATGTGGTACGTGCAGCAACTTTATTTGGGCAGTAATTGCAATATCTAATCATAAATACCATAACAATATTATTTTGAGACTGGTCTCTCTATGAAGACCCCACCCCACCAAAAAAAAACTTTTACGTACTTCTACTTCTACAATATGTGGAGGAATGGAAGTGATGTGTCTATTTTGGGAATCTTTTATTGTCCAATGGGAGGCTTAGTGCGGTATAATAGACTGTATTAAAGGGATGATCATCCTCCTCCCTTCCATGGATTTACAGATCCTAGAAAAGGTGTGGAGGAGTCCGTACGGGTTATTTTCTCAAAAAAGAATCCGACTCTTTTTCTGAAAAATGTGTTTCAAAATTTTCACCAAAAATATGACGCGCAATGTGTAATTTAAATTAACCTTCATTAGCACGATGAATAAGAAATTTTCTTGCACCTGCCACTCTGATCATAGCAATAATTTTTAATTTGGAAATGAATTATTTAATAATGATGATTTTTTGTCTGATTTCCAGGTTCAATTACAACAATTACAGCTGTGTTAAATAAGAAAGCAATGTTACCCTGTGACATTGCACCACCTGACTTGACCGACACCACAATACTCGTCCTTTGGTACAAAGATCTTGGAGATATGCCCATATATAGGTGAGACTCATTATTATCTTTTTTCCTTGATATTTAATTGTGTGATCGTGATAACTCTGGACCATGGATTGTTTCACACACTAGTCAGCACATATTCACACTAATTGAATAATCATCATTAGATTTTATTACACAATTTTTTCTCCACTAAACATAACCCTTCAAATTATCGTTATTAAAAAAGTGAACGTTGGATTTGGGCAAAATTGAAGATGTGAATAAAATCCCAAGTGTTTATCAACCTTTATTTCTCTATTAATTTTCTATGCTTGAAAATCGACATACAGTCAGAATAAAATTGCTAGAAATGAATTTACACAAACCTTAGGAAAGTCAAAGAGTAATGCATAGAACTTGATGTTCATATGGTGTGTCCAATTACATCTTGATTTAAAAACCTCATTCGACCTTTCCAATATTTTTTAAGATTATATTCAAGAAAAAAAGCCAAATTGTCAGAGGGACGAGTAAATTGTTAATTTAGATGATCCATTCTTTTCACCACTAATTCGTGTCTATCTTTTCGACTGATTGTGGATGGATAATTTTTTTTGTGGGAATGTGTGTGAAATTGTGCTGTGTATGCCTCCACCCTGAACATGAATTGAATGTGTGTGTTGAGAGGGGTAAAAGTTTGTCAGGAGGAGGAGAGTGTGTTTTAAGAGAGAGTGAGGAGTCTATTCTTTTTGTGTTGAGAGGGGGAGAGGATGGAAAGAGTTGCTTGCAAAGTGCCAAGTAAGATAAAAAGATTTGAGGGTAGACAAGAAACGTCCTTTCCACTATAATTTTCCCGTCCAAAGTTGGCATCTTTTGTATGCACGTGCCTATTTTCTATACCCTTCTTCTTACTTCTACTTCTCTCTCATATATTCATAAAGATGTGTTTGGGTGTGCGTGTATGTATAACAAGTATATGTTTTAGCTCTTTCCTTCCTTTTCACCACATCCCCTATCTTTCTTCCCCCCCCCCCCCTCTCTCTCTCTGATGATGTACTTACACTATACAAGGAATTTTTGACTGTGGCTTCCAGGAAGACACAAGAAAAAGAATCTTCACATCTTTTTCTTTTTCTCTCCTTCTCTTCTATCTCCATGTAAAAGAATGGCTAAAAGTAAAGAACGTGGCTTTGACGGGGAGTTACTTGAAAATTGTACCGACTTTTTTGGAGGTAAAAATATTTGCACTTTTCAGCAGCAAATCCAGCATAGGATATTTGTGTCAGTTAGCTCATCATTTTAATTTAGTATTAAGGATTAAAATGAAAACGTCGTTAACCATCAAATATTTTAAAAAATGAATGAATTTGTCACGAATTTTTTTTAAAAAATTCTAGAAAAAAATCACTTTCTTCATTCAATGAAGTCTTCATTGTTTTCGTGATGAAAACTTGATAAAAAATGATTAGGTCGGATTTATTGTAGCACTCAGTGTCAAATTTTAGCTAGATTCCGTTATAAAATTCAGATAGAGATAGAGATAAAGAGACAGCGAGAAAGTGTATGCAAAAAAACTCTTGCCTCTCGTCCTCCCCCTCTCTTCGCAAACTTTTTTTTGTTCCTTATTTTGTCACTTGTTCCCTTTCTTCCCCATGTTCATTCAATAGAGATAGAGATTCCTGTAATGTAACAGTCGATTCAGGAGCGATAAAAGGCAAAAAACCTTGATACTGCGACAACAAGTCCATATATAACGACGACTCCCTCCACCACATTAATGCTTTTTCTTCTTTCCCTTTTCTCTCTCTCTCCTTCCTCTCTCCGTCCTCCTTCCTCCTCCCAGCTAATAGTCCTCGTTAGTCACTCAATCATTGTGAATCATTTCAAACTCTTTTGTTTTCCTTTTCTTCTCCCTCGTCCTGTTGTCAGGCTGTTGCTGGGGTCCAAACCACTCCTCTTTGTTATTCTCTCGAATCTGACAGCCGTGTACATTTACACATGTATATCTACACAAACAATTTTTTTCCTAGTTCCTTTCTTCCTCAACAAAAATATTCTACTCAATCAATTTCCTTGCATCTTCCAAACATCATGAGCACTCTCTTTCTCTCCATGCACTCCACACACACCTCCATCCAAATAACAAATAGAGAAAGACTTTCACACATTCCCATCACTAATTGCTCCTTCCAATCCACATAATTCTACAGTGGAAACATCTTTTTCACAATTCCAATGTGGAGCACGTCTCAGCAATAAATCATTCACACACAAACACACACACCACAGGCTCAGTATTGAATTTGGCTAAACATATTACATGAGATATTAGCATAAGATTTGGCAGGGCAGGAATACAACCCTAGACTTCCAAGTAGACATCCTCCCTGTTTCTGAGGTTATGTCAGGTGTGAACTCTTTTTTTATATTTGTACAGCTCTGAAAGGAGGAGGAGGGGGAGGAGGAGGCCATAGAGGAATCCCAAAATAGAAACAATTTTATTTCATGGCTATAGGCTAGGCTAAAACTTTGGTCGATTTACTTTGAAACAAAATGCTACTATTCCATTCCTGAAGTGGATTGCCAAGCGATTTGAGACAATTTCACTAAAGTATGGCATCTCCCTGTACACACACAGTACACAGTACACACACACACACGCTTATCTGTGTACAAAATACACAGGAAGATAGAGAGCGGGAAAGAGGGAGACAGCACACTCCTCACTCCATGAGAACCAATAAGCTTTAGTTTTAATGTCAAGAGCAATTATTTCCAAGGGTCCTTCTAACGACCCCACAAACTTCCCCTCGCCCAGCAAAACTACATGAGGGAGAGAGTCAGGGAAGTGGAGAGCTAGAGTCAAAAAGAGAGAGTGAGTGAAAGGGAATGTACCCTTGTTTCTTGAGAGAAACAGATGTATGTGTGTCTGCACAAATAGTTATCCAGAGTCTCCAGAGAACTGTTCAATTACGGGCAATAACTTTTGTTTTATTCCAACCTGGCAGCAGCCACTGGAGCCATCAGCAACGGCACACACACACACACTGTCTCCTTCCTTCATCACTTGCCAATTTGGCGTATGATGACCTCCTTTTTTCCTCACGTTTCTATTCAACATTTTGCAAATAGAATGTAAGACGTAATTTATTTTTTGCAAACAATCTTTCTATGAATTCAATGAATAGAATCCTTTACTTCCGGGAATATTGCAAATATTTACACATGGAGAAAGTATAACTTTTTTCTCTGATACAACGTCAAACCTGAAGTAGAGAGACTTTTACAAAAAATAGCACAACAATAGACATAAAGATAATTAATAAATAATTGCTATTTATTTATTTATACAGTGAAATCATTCCTTCATGGGGAAAAAATTGTGGAAAAATTTTAAGATGAGGGATTTTCTTTTCTTTAATTTTGACTCTCCCTTAGACCACAAGTATTTACATGAGGGAGTCCTCCAATCCCCACTATGAGAATACAAAAATAGTGAGAGTCAACAGACAGAGTTTTGTGCATGGGGGAAGAAAAGAGAGAGGGAGAGAGAGAGAGAGAGAGAGAAAAGCGTTAATCCCCAAAAGCACTGCAGTCTATAAAAATAAAAGGATCGAGACATAAGCCACTGCCAGTATATATTATACATCACATACACACACCAGAAAGAGAGTCAGTCTGAGAGCAAGGGAAAGAATATGTGTGTGTGTGTGTGTGGTGGGTGAAAGAAAACAAGAGTATTTCTCGATCGAGGACCAATGTAAGCGCTTCTGTAAGTGCGCTCTTCTCACCCACGACAAACAAATAGGAAATTCATTGGGTTGACTCTCTATACTTCCACTCCATTCTACTCTACTCTATCCTACTCTTTGGCTGGGAAAGAAATGGTGAGAGAAAGGGAGAGAGAGAAAGCTTTTTTTTCTTTCCCCTTTTTTTGGTTTGTGTAAATGGCAGTACGCATTGCCATGTGTCGACTTGATGTTTTTCCTGTCTTGAAGCCCACACACATACACACACATAGAAGAAAAGAGAGCAACCCAAGAAAATACACATCTTGTGTATATCCCACTCGAATGCAGTTCCAGCCTTTCCCCCTTCACAGTAGAGAAAAGTTACATGGGAAAAATTGGAGAATATATATTATGGTATCCACGGTGTGCATTGCACATGGTTTTTGTTTACCATCCATTAATGTTTACACAAGCGCTGCTCTCTCCCTCTCTCTCTCTCTCTATGTGTTTGTGTGTGTGTTGTGAGGATATAAAGCTGAAGAAAGGAAGGAAGAAGGAGAATTTTGGTACATTTGAGCCTTTTTGCTTGTCTAACAAATTCAGATTGACGGAGGCCTAGGAGCATTAAATTATTTTGTGCAGACAATTCTCCCTCATCCATACTTCTCTTTCTGTGAGTGCGTGTGTGTGTGTGTGCTCACTGCTCCTGTTGAAAATCCCTGCTTGTTTGTCACAGACGAGAGTCAACTTCGACAACTACTCTCCTTGTGACTTGTATTCAAAACAAGAGAGATACAGAGAGTGAGAGGAGGGGAGAGTCGGAATACAAAAGACAATGACGATGACGACCGCGGTGGTGAGTGGGTGGAAAGCGAATCTGTGCATAATTACTGTAGCCTGGAACCCTGGTAAAACTCGATCCTCCTGATCCACAACTACAGTACACCAACCAACACACACGCACGTACACACTTTCGTCCTTCACTCTGTCCGAATTTTAACTCGAGAGGAGTGGAGGGAAACTTGACTATGCAAAGTGTGTAAGTTCAACTATTGGATTCATTACGTGGCTTCGTTGGCTTCAAATCCCTCCCCCTCCCACTTTCTCCACTGTACAACAGAATGAAAGGGAAAAAGAGGAGAAGACGCGGGGGAGTTGCTGCTGGCTGTGGCTGTGTGTGTGTAGCTGAGAGACTAGCATGGCATGACATTGTAGAAGGAAGCTTTTCTGTAAATTCTTCAATTAAACAGAGATAGACAGGGCGGAAGTGAACATCTTATCGCCATTTTTCATTCCAGCTCTTTCTCAGCATGGATTGTACTGCACATACATACAAGAGTACAGTAGATAGAGAGAAAGAGAGAGACAAAAAACAAAAGCAGAAGCCTTCCGTTCTGCGCTGGAGCGAATTAGCGACTTTCATTCTCACTTGGGATCCTCTTTCTCTTCCTCTCGTTCGTATAGTTACTTTCTCCTACTTTTTGTTCCTTCCTCCTCCTGTCTCCCTACACTTTTCGTTTAATTTATCTATATAATTTAAAAATCTAAAGTCAGCCTGCACAATATACAGTATGCATGTACATATGTAAGTTGTGCACCGGGATAGACTAGTCCGTATTTATCGGAGTGAAACTTTTGCTTAATTTTAAAAACATCAATTTAGTTTCGAGAATTAAACAATTTTTTACAACATTGTACTGTTGCTACTAGAGTAAGAGATAAGAGGAGATAGGAGGCGGTTTTGAATGAAATGTTACATTCTTGATACACTGGGTTTCAATTTGCATTGGTACGGTACTGTGGAAAAGACATTTGGATTTTTTAAAGACAATACAGTCAGGAGATTCATAGATGCGTGTTCCCCATTTCCGCTCGTCTAAAAATATTACTCAAAACTTGTATGTGTGTTTTACAATGGAGAAAGAAACCTCCTTTCCACATGTTTTTCCGTTCCATGAAACCCCCGGCTTGTGTCTCTCCCTCTCAGTTCTTTCTCTGAGCTTTTTGTATGACTTTCCTCCACATCCACATTTGTATAAATGTGGAGAGAACGGATTATAGTTCCTTTTTATAAAGAATTTGTATAGAGAAAACGGTGGCGGCCGCCACTCTAGTTGTATTGTTCTCGAGCTTATTATTCTATATAGTCGTCATCTTGTTGGATTTACTGTCCAGAGTTGAGGCTAAACCTCTTTTCTCCTTCTTCGTTTTACTAGGTAGTGGTGCTCTTGAGACACTCCCAGTTAAAGTGGAGGAGGGGATGAAGAGGAGGAGGAGAGGGAGGGAGAGACACAAGTTTAAAGAGAATTTCCTTTCCATGTATTTCCTCTTGTTCTTCTCCTCCTCTTCGCCTCTTTTCCTTTGAACACTAACTATTTCCCTCAATTGACCATTCAAACTTGCCACTTTCCCTACAAGTTTTGGGGAGGACTCCTCTTTCTTCCCTTTCCCTTTACGAGACTCTCTCTCTCTCGTTTTTCCCTTTTATCAATTTGACTTGAAGCATCTGCATCTCTCTCTTCACTTTCTTCTTCAAGTCGTTTTTTGGGAGAGAAGAAACATAGGGCAAAGTGTAGTGGGCTTAAAGAGACAGAAAAAACGTCTTTCTCAGTATATTGAAAAAAGGAGGAAAAGAGTAAGAAAGAGAGAGAGAGGAGTCAATTTAGATGCAAGGGAAAGATAAGATGTATTAGGCAAGTCGAAAAAGGAAAATTGTTGATCTTCGACTTGACTACACTTTTCACTACACAATTCAGTCGGCACTCCATTTTTCCTCCCATGCCTTGACACTCTATTTAACTTTATAGAATTGTGTGTGGGCCAAAATTGGAGGGATGAGTACCCTACCAGCTGAATTCTTTTATTATCCTTAAGGAAATCCTGGGTGAAGGGCTCCTGGCCCCATTTACTCCTATTTTTACTGACACATTTTCCCAGCTTACGAAAGAGTGCCTGTACCGTAATGTGTGAAGAAACATTTTCACAGAGCAAAGGGTGACATGATGATGTAAAAAAATTGAATGGGTCTTTAATGACGTTGAGAAATAGAATATGTTGAACATACTCTCCCAAAATCGAATCATTTGCTGAACAGAAGCTACACATTTCTTCTAGAGTGATACACACAATACGAAATTAAATCATTTTCTTGAAAACATGGATGTGGACTCTGTTTGGTCCTTCAAAACTTTGATAAGAAAATTGTAACATTTGATTGCACTGTCAAGGAACATGTCCAAAGTTTTTTTCGTTGTCCGCAAAAAGTTCTCATTTAATTTTTCAATTAAATTATTTTCTTGTTGTTGTGAAAATATTTTAGTCTATATCACTGTTTCTTTACATCCAAAATTAATTTGAATCTCCTTTTCTAATTTTTATTTTTCGTAGTGTTTGCAATTTTTTCTTTAAAAAAGATTGATTAAGCTATGGGAAATTTTGTGAAATTGTTTTTTCTTATAAAAGAAATTATCTCAATTTGTTTGAACAAAATAGAAGAAGAAATTTGAGGGGGATGATGTAGAATGTGAAGAAGAAGAAGAGGAATTTATTGTGAATATTTCACGTTCAATTTTCAATATAAAATAAAAGAGGGAGGAAAGGGAAAGGGGGAAGGAAACAAAAAAAAACTTTTTCCCCTTTCTATTCTTCCACTTCCCCCTGGTCTTCCGACTCCCTCATTCTTTGTTCCCCTTGTTTACGCTATTTTGACTTTGAAGGAGTCTTTCTCAAACTACTGACACACCATGTATTTACTTGAGTGAGAAGAAGAGGAGAGAAGGGAGGGAATGTTCGTTATAAAAAACGATTCCACAATTCTGAATTCCCATTAGAACTGTTACTGTCAGTTTGGAAGTTAACTTTTTTTGTTCCTTTTTTCCCCTCTGATGTAATGATACGTTCACTAATCTATGGCCTGACTCTACCGTAACAAAAACGACAATTTATATAACACAACCTCAGAATGTGAAGGGGTGGTTGTCGTACGAGGATTAAGTGTATAGCTCGTCGTGAGTACTGTGAAGCAAAAATTACTTGTATAGCAGCTTACATAATAACAGGTTGAGTGGAGAAGAGAGGGAGAAAAATTCACCCTCTACTTTTTTGACGTTCCGAGTAACTGGGAAATTCAAAATTTTATTGATTGGCACATTCGTCCCTTTTCAAAGTTCAATCTGGACCCTTAAAGGGGAGGTCGTTACTTAAAATTATTTACCGTTTTTATCGCTCACATTATAAATTATGAATTTCAGAATGAATTCACATACCCTTAAATACGAGTTTTTATCTAGGTTTGAAAGTGGACTGAAAATTTTTAAAAATGTATTTAAAAATGTCCCTTCACATTTCTAAGACTCCTAGTCCAGCCTTTAAGCTGGCCCTTTGTCATTTGTCACTGTAGAATGTCACATTGGCACATTTATGATGACCATCATAAGGACACTAAATGAGGTGATACGATTCCGCCTAACCATGGATTATTGACGTCGTCGTTTGGTTGTGTGTGGATCCTTAGCCCTCTTCTCTTCCCTTTCTCTCACTTTCTCTCTGTGCAAGCTATTAGCAATAGTAATAATAGTAACACTAAGCTGGGTTTGCTGAGGATGATGATGATGATGGCGTCAGTATAAAGAGTCGAAACTTGTGCTCTCCCTTTCTCTCCACACTCCCACTCCACTGCATGGAAATGGCAATCTAAAGAGAGAGAGAGGAGGAAAGAGAGAAAGCTTGTGTGGAATTGCAAACTCAAGCTGTTCCTCCTGCCCTCCTTTCATTTCATTTACATGGATCTCTTCTACGACTCCAGATTTCAGATTCTCCTCTCTCCTCCCCTTCTCTCTCTTTCTCCCTGTCTCTTATGGACAATATACCAATTCGACCATATGGGAACGTTCCTTGTTCTCCCCGTATACTACATGGACTGCGTGTGTCAGTGTGGATGTGGATGTAGTAAAAACATTGTAGGGATTTTCAATGGTAAACACACATACGAGGAGTTACACCATTTTATTTAACTGCTACTTACATCCTCCCCACATTCTGTTCAAACTCAGTCTCCGATTTCTATCTGCTTTTTAAGCTCCCTCAATCCTCCTCCTTTCTCCTCCTCCTCCTGGTGTCTGTGCTTGCGTGTCGCCGCTAGAAAAGCTTCTAAATTTTAATGTGATCTTGTCTACTTGAGAATTCTAATTTACTATCTCTGCCTTCTCATCCCATGGAGAAAAGAGCCAAAGATCATGGAGGGATGTGCCAAGGGCTAATGTCAAGAGTTCGTCAAATTAATTGCGGAAATTACAAATTTTTTAAACTACATCTCCATTTAAACTCCATTAGTCGTTTAACTGTGTAACAAGATATTGGATAGTACAGTTTTGTGTGAGCATTTTGATTATGAGAGTGAAAGCGGAGATTTAAAATGAAAGTACACTGGATTTTTACAGCAAGACTAATTCCCCGATACTGGATGTAGCAACCTTGTAAAGTTGTGTGGAGAATGTATTTTTACACATTTTTTTGTTTTCCTCGTAAAGCTTGAGTGAAAGCAGAACACCAAGGAGGAGAGGGAATGTGTGGGAGTGAATAGGGGAGGATAGTAGCGCATGCTATATCATAAAATAAATATATAATAATACTCTAGCCGAGGGAAACATGGGAAGTGAAAGCAGACAGACATTCACAGGCAGAGAGAGACTCTGGGAGAGAGTTGGCCAAGTGGAAACTAAAACTCTCATCTATTCATTCTGTTTTTGGTAAGGAGGGAAGGATTGCAAGGGATGGTCTGACACGGGCATGGTCTGGTATGGTAAGACGTTTCCCCACACTTTCCCTCCTTCTCTCACTTTCTCCTGATGCTCAAACTAGACTAGACATCAGCTACAGCTCAACCCTGCTTCACAGTGTATGTTTATGTGTGTGTGTGTAAAGTTTTTGGTAACAAACTTTGGGTTAGGACAGAAAACCCTTCACACACACACACACACATGTATAGGGTGAGAGAGAAAGTGGAGGAGGAAAGGATTACACGTTCTCTGAAAACTGTGCCCATGCACAGGATTTCCTCAAAAGACTTCTAATGAACAGATTAGTCCTCTATTGCGGTCCCTTTTATATTCTTCACAAGGATGTGACATTCTCGGCGTAGGTCCTTTCTCCACTTTCTCTGCTCTCTGATCTAGGTCTCGGGAGACCCGGAGAAAGAGAGAGAGAGACTAACGTACATGCGAGTTGAGATTCTCATAAAAATTAACAAACTGCGGATTCTTGTACACAACAGAACAAGTGATGTGCAGAGTTTTGCCCTCATTTCTGGTATACCAAAATAGGATGAATTTTTTCTAAAAATATCCATGAATTTGGAATTTCAACTGAAGTTATTATAAAAATAGTACTAAAGTATTTTATCTTTTCTATTGGATATATTTTTCATAGCTCAGCCATATTTCTCAAAATTCACAGCTAATTTGATTTTAAATTAATTAAAAGTTATCTGTATTTATTATCGTGTCACACAAGTTTAAATGTACATTTACGTAATGCCTCTTTAAAAAATTTCTCCCTCAATCTAGCATTGAGTTTGACCAGTCTGCAAATAAATTCTAAACTCCTTTAGAAAAAAAGGAAAGAGATTTTGAGAGTTGCGTCTCCAAATTGTCCTTTGATGCCTTCATTTTAGGTCACACACTTTTTTCCTTCTCTAATTTTCTGCCAACTGTTTTTCACCTCCACCTCGAGTTTTTCCTTTCTCTCCATCACATACTCTCTCATCTCCAGCGAGTTTCCACGAGGAAAACCTGACTGAGCCAAAAACCTGTCCTAAGTAAGTGGCTTGAAAAGAGGATGTTATGGAAACGGAGAGAGTGGATTCAGCGGCTACTTTTCTCAAGGATAGGTACTCAAGTTTTTTTTCTCCTTCTTCGCGTCCGCTTTCTTCTTTTTCTTCTTCTTTTGAACCTTATTCAGCAAAGTCCAACTTATCTCTACACACAACTTCTTCTTCCCTCTAGTCCCACCACACACACAGATACATACACAGCGTTCACTGATTCTCCACTACACACACTCTCCTTTCCCCTTTCTCTTTTATCTAATGAGCTCTGCGGTATTCCTTAAATAGCTCCAGCCTTGAAATACTTTTTTTCCTCCTCTCCACTTTTTCTCACCCTCTAATGCTCCTCTGAATCCAAAAACCATGTAATGTACCACTTTTTTGATTCTATGAACAAACAACCCACCCACTCTCTCCGTGTGTGTGAAGAGTGAGTGGATTTTATAAGAGGGAGAGAGAAAGGAGGAGTTTTTAATGACTGTACAATATTTATAAACGTTGCATCCGCATCCGCATGTTTCCCTTCTTTAAAAAATCTTGACTCACCTTAATAAATCCCCACCAATATAGACCAACAAGTCCCTTGACCCTTCTTAAAATTGAATAAACTGCTGCATATGCTATTTTCTTCTTCATTTTCTGGAGTCAACTAGTGCAGACAATTTAATAGGGATCTCAAGCTTCAGGGTTTCATCCTAGTCTCAATACATATATATAATTCTATTCCGAATGACAAGGTCAAATGCTAATGGATTTCCCCTCTAGAATGCTTTTCTTCGAAAGTCTTAAAGAGAAAGTCGTCTCACCGTGTGAGGGAAACAGGGTTGTGACTTTGATTTGCTTGAAGGGACAGATAGACCTACACAAATAGAGAGAAAGCCTGAGAGAAAGTAGAGGACACGAAGAAAGAGGATTGAGTTGGTGCTTCGTCAAGATTTTCATTCGAGATAGGCAGGGGTGAGATGAAGATTGATTGGCAACAACATGTCCTCACACTGACTCCCTCTGACTGCGTGTGTGTGTGTGTCTTCTCATTTATCCTACGTGTAGAGCTTTATGAGAAATTGTCCAAATTTTGTTCTTGGGAACGTCGAACTTTAGTCCCAGACTCTCGTACAGACGAACACACAAAGAGGGAATGAGGTGAAGACTGGGTCGCAGAATTTTTCATCAAGGTATTCCTATCAGAGTGCATCACATTGGATTGGACGGGCTTCATCAGACGATGTGGGTGTGAAGGGAAAATTTAAGTGAAAGCCGTCATAGCAATACTGTCAATGTTTCGTATGGCTTTAGGTGTTCAAGGATAAAATGGTGTAAGGCCGGACTGTGTGCAATTTACTCACCCTATTTTTTACAATGTACCTTCCTATACACACGAGACATCCGTATCTGCATGTATAAACAGGGATCCAGTAGGGAGATCAGGCTACACAAAAGACAATTTTCTTACACAATACAATACAGGACTAGAATAAGAGAGAGAGAGAGAGAAAGGGTGTGTGTGTGTGAGTAAGGGAGTACCTTTCTCTTGTGAAAATCCTGGTCGTCAAGATGTGTAGTCAAAGTCAAGCGGAATGTCACGGGATGAGAGAGTCAAGCTCTCAATTTACTTGTTTCCCTCTCCCATTCTCTTTCTCGCCCCTGTTGAGATACAAATCGGAAATTTCTGGGAGCAAAAAAAAATTCCCTTTTCTTCACACGCACGTCCTTTCTCCCCCTGTATTTCGAGAAGAAAGAAAGAGATTTTTTATGGTTGTCACCCGGAGAAAAGGAGACCAACAACACGTCAATGGAGAGAGAGAGAGAGAATAGGAAGAGAAAGAGAACATCAAAGTAAATTATAAAACAAAAAAAACTATTTACTTTTCTATACCCCAAGCTCGTCCACCTCCTACTCCTCCTCACACACATGCGTCTACAGGCTGACAAATAAGTTGTGACCAACGGAAACAGGACGCTTTAGACCTTTCTGTGTATATCGAAATTTCATGAAATTGCCGAAAAATGTTCCTCATGTCTTTAGGATGTCAGATAAAATTCGTAGTATGATACCTTTACTAGTTTTCGAAATGGAGTCTCAGAACCAACTCGGGTCACAAAATGTGTCGTTGCGCTCGGTTGGAAAATCCAATCCTCAGATTTTCCATGCCCTAAAATTAGTCGATATGACCTAGAAATTTGTCTGTTGAGTCTAGTGCTCCGATCGGAACGGAATGGTTCTGAATTTGCTCTGTTCCGAACCGTTCCGGTTCCGAAGCCTCCAATTCTGAACCGAACTTTTCGGAACGAGCCCCATTCCGAACCGTTCCGATTCCGTTCCGTTCCGCCGGAATATTCCGAAATTTCATGAGTATTAAAAAACGTGTATATTTATATAATGTTCAAATTAATTCGCTGTCAAACTATGTGTCGTCGCAATCCTAGTACTTTCATTGAAAATTTTAAAAATAGTTAGTACAGTGTGTGTAGTGAGTAACAATTATGTATTTTGTATGTTCCAAAACTACATGCTTTGTTTGCCCACCCCCACACCATAATATGAATAAAAGAGAGTATTTTTGGGTGTAGGATTATGTTTTCTCAGAATGTTGATAGTGCACCGCTGAAGAGATACACGAAGGGGAAGCAAGAGACGTTAGGCCATGCCCAGGTGCTCGCGGGTATATTTAGGCCAATAAGCTGTTGAGCTATATGATAACGTTGGACACACACACTTGTATTATTTGTGCAAACAGCACTAAAATATTTTTGTATTGTGATTTGAGAGAGGAACTAAATACAAACATATATGAAATGAAAATAATTTTAGCTCTACGTTTCTGAAAAAATAGGATTTTTTGGTTTCGGAATTTCCCGATTCCGAACCGTCGGAACCGAATCGGAACAGCCGTCGTTCCGTCCCGACCGGTTCGGAACCGATTTTTTCGGTTCGGAATTTTGAGTCGTCCCGAACCGGTTCCGATCGGAGCACTAGTTGAGTCATCAAACGCTACTACGATACAAGTAGTGTCGGAGACTGTCCTAGATTTGGGCATCCAAGAACAACTCCGACTCCCAGGGTCATCAAGAGACTGAGGGAACGAATCTGAAAAAATCCTGTCCGCTCCGGATGAAAGCCAGCAAAACTTTGTGGTATGAGTAGAGAGAGCCTTCATTTGGTGCTGACATATGACCTAGGGGTCCAGCCCTTCAGAAAATATA